>JAGDQP010002172.1:0-37002 GCA_022664845.1 Lepisma saccharinum
ATATCAAACTGCATTGATTATGTTTTGCTTTTACGAATTCGGTCATCGGTTGTTAATATTGTTTTCTGAGAAATGTCACTACCTATTTTGGATACTTTGAGAAGCTCATACACGTCTCACTACAATATCAAAACATAACTTATATTATAAACATTATGAGTAAATGTTCTTTCAAATTTGTCTTGTTATTCAGTGTCACGTATGTATTGTTCAAATACAGGGGGAGGGGCATAACTATCTCCTCACATTTAAACGTCTATCTTGAAACCGCTTAGCAACGGAGGAAAATGAAACACATACCTAATTATTAAGGAAAGAATACCATTCACTGACAGGCAATCAGATTTTCAGTACACCATCATCTTCTACAATTTTCAGTGTCAAAATCACTAATATAACACTTTTTGGCTGTTTTTCGGTAGTATTTACAAATGAAGTTGTTTCCTGAACAGCTACTAATCTGTAAGGGAGAGAATGTTCCATGACGTGCTCGTTTCGCAGATATGTCAGTGTGTGACTGTTTCTTGTAGGGTTACCTAAAGGGAAATGTCTTCCCCCGCAAAGCTCGAACACTACCGAAGCTGAAGCAGGTCATCACCCAAGAGAGTGCTGCTATTCTCCAAGGAGTTATACGCAGGGTATGTCACAACTTCACTCAAAGACTGCGAGAGTGTTCAAGAAAGAGTACTTTGGTGCTCATGACTGATGCTGAACATGTGTAAATATTGTCGAAAAGGACCAAAAAGTGTTGCATTCAGTGATTTTATCACTAAAAATTGTAGTAAAAATGATGTACTGAAAATCTGATTGCTGGTCAGTGAATGGTATTCTTTCCTTAATAAGTAGGTATGTGTTTTAGTTTCCTCCGTTGCTTACTTTTTTCAGGATAGATGTTCAAAATTGGGAGATACTTATGTCCCACCTTTTTTTTTTCTTTGTTTTTAATTCACATTTCATTTTACTAAAATCAATTGAGATTTATTTTTTATTAAACTAGAAATTCTACTTTTTGTTAAATTTCTTCTATATGTTGATTTGTTGTCTTGTTGTGCAACACTATTGTAGTATAATTACGTGTTTCTTGAATACTTCTTAAAGGAAAATTTATTATTATACGGGGCGCTTTTGTTTTGTCTATACTTGTTTAAAAATTTTGGTTTGTATTAGTTTCTAATGTTAACAGTATTTCTTTCTTTAAAAAATGTTTTTATTACTTGCTTATTTTATATATTAACTTTATAATTTTTACTCGTCGTGTTTTTTCATCCTCTTTATTTATTCATATATCTTTTTATTTCATTTTTGTATATCTCACGATTGTTATGTTTATTATTCACAGTGTTAATCACAGTTTGACGTTTTTGACTTAATCTCCCCTGGACTTTTCGTCAGTCCTTTATTTTTCTTGATGTGTGCGCTGTTCCTTATCTGTATCTGTTCGTTTGTTTCTAATTGTGTGACCAAGAACCCTGCTCGAAACAGAAGTTTTTCTTTCTTGTATTCCTTATATAAGGTGATTCAGGAAGCGAGTTCAATGTTTCTGGAGGTGATTTTATTCGTAATTTTGAACAAAATACGTTTTGTAAACGTATCTGATTCGCAACAGTTGCCGAGATACAGCATGGCTTGGTTCGAGAGTAGATAATGCGTAAACCATAAATTAAAAAATCGCCAAAAATCAACTATACGACCGATATGGATGAAACGCAGGCATATGTTTAAGAGAGGCATGTTACATATATTGCATATTTCAGAAAATTCCTACAGGGAAATTTTATGTGGAAAATTAGGGAAAAACTGTTGTTGTTGTTGAATCACTTTTCCCGCCATTCAGTCAGTACTAGAAATTTATACCATTAAAGTGCGTTGCCGAATTATTTATCCAAGGATTTAGTTATTAACCCAAATTAAGCAGCAGTGTGTTTTAGACATGCTACATGGGGTCATCCCATATGGTGAGGGTTTTCCCACGGATATCGTATGAAATTTACCTCTTATGTTCTGTACCATGGACAAAAATGTCAATTATTGTTCTGCTTCGGCGGTGAGTTTACGATCTGGATGAATTGAATCAGAACTCTAAGGAAACTTAAAGAAATGTTCCACTCCTGTGTTGACGCATAAGCATGTAACATTATAGTGAAGAAAAACAAAAGTCGTAGAGAAGAATGGAAGAAATCAGGTGGAGACAGGATATACGCATTAGAGAAAATGACGAAAAAGAAGCTGAATAGGACGAAGCAATGTTATACAGAAAAATTCAATTATTGAAGTTTAAAGAGTAATACTAAGAAGACGGATTGAGAGTATGAATGAAGGTAAATCGAATGCTAAATTAAAAACACAAGATTGTGATATCTGGAGAAGACTAAATTTGCTTCAAACAACCTGCTGCTCTCGGCGTAAAACTAATTATGATGATGAATGCGTATCTTACAGAACATTTTCGAAAATGGCCAGTCGACTTTAGTGCACATTGCAGCGTATATTAGAACATGCCGAGATGCTTATCGGCGCACAGACCGATATCTGGCTTGCAATTTATTCCCTTTCTCCCGTCAGAGAGCAACTCTTGCTGCAACGAGTTTCCATTTCTCTTCGACCTGTTACTAGGTGTGATTCCTGGAGGGTTGCAGTTGACTGTTTTTCATAATCCCTCGCATCTTCTTAGACAGCGAATATGTGTATGTGGTGTTTGTGTATGGATTTTGCGACGATAATATCAGTGCAGCTGCTTTCAAATACCGCCGAATATATCCACGGCGTAGTAGAGCGCCGAGTGCACGTGTATCATCTGAACAAAATGTGAAGGAACAGAATTCTTGCAATGCTGCAGCGTAGCCCAACAACCAGTACACGAAGACTTTCGGCACGTCTTGTTATGTCACAAACACGCATAGTATGAACATTTCATGCCAATTTCATATACAGAATGTACACCACCATCGACCAGGAAACAGCGACCTTTCTCTCCAGCCTTATCAGTGGTTGCTTTTTTCATGGGGAATTACTGCCTTCTCTACTGTTTACCGATGAATCCACTTTCACACGTGATAGAAGCAAGTCAACTGTCATCTCTGGGCGCAAGGAAACCCGTAATATACTCTTGAATCACATTTCAGAATCAGATTTTCTGTCAATGTGTGGTGCGGGATGATTGGTGGTATTTTGATTAATACTGTACTATTTCGTGAACTCATAACAGGACAAACAAACCGGATGACTTGCAAAATGATTCATTCAACAGCTAGACGATATTCCGTTGGTGGCACGGATTCATATGATTTTTCACCAAGCGTCGTACCTCAGTTGGCAGAGTCTTGGCTTCCCTTTCGAGATGTCCTGGATTCAATACAAGCGACCGACCATTCTGACTGACATTTTTCCTCAGTCATACCAGACAAATACGGGAATGCTACCTTCAACATTGGTCCTGGTTGACTCCGTCCCGCATCCTTTCCCCATCACTACCTATCATCCTGAGCCATAGATGCCTAAAGACCATAAATAAATGTTTAGAAAATTAATAGATCTATCAAAATGATAGTGCATCCCCATATTATACACGACTTGTGACCTGGTACTTCAGACCTTTCGTTAATCGATGGATTGGATGTGCCAGTATGATTTCCTGGTCACCAAGATCTCCAGAGCTCACATAATTAGGTTTGTTTATGTGGCTGGGTAAAGAGTGAGGTGTACTGCACGACAGTTCGTACACGAGATCAAAGAACGCCATGCTGAGCTCTGGCAAGTAGCTCCTGTTCTTAAACGCGCTGGAAAGTGCATTGATGTATAGGCCAAAACTTTCAAACCTTGCTATAAAGTACGTAATATTTTCTTTTTAATTCATAGTAATATTCACTATTTATACCTTGTCATATTATTGCGCCTTAAGGGGCCGGAGCATTTTGTGGTTTTCATAGGATTTTGTGTCAATTTCAAGCTCCACTGACTGTATTGTTGGCAATACCTCAGGAACTATTTGTAGCAGAAAGACAAGGTGCGATCTCTCTGGATCATTTCCAGACACACTTCAGTGTCCTAATATTGACTGTCATATCTACTATTTTTATAGTACTGAGAAAAAGGCGCGAAAAGGGACTTTTAGCAAAAAGAAAAAAATACGTTTGTTCCTAATTCCCCTCCCCCATAAAACTTCCCATTAGAGATTTTCTGATCTGTGGAATTTCTATAGTATATTTCTCTTTAATACTTTCGTGCTTTTGATACATTTGAGTTGCATAGTTGAGTTTTTAACTTATGGCGTATACAGTCTCTATTTAAAATTTAAACAAAATGTATCTCGGTAGGTTGCGACTCAGATAGATGTATCACGTCCAGAAATATTGAATTTTTCTCCTGACTTATCCACGTTTCGCCAAAGGCGTTGTCATTGCAAAGAAATGAAAGAAAAAGAGTAGTTCTGATGAGGAGTGGCTAAATATGTTTTACTGTGTATATGAATGGTGAAATAAGGTATCCAGCTCGTCGTCCCTACTCCTCTCTATCTTTTTTTTTTTTTTTTTTCATTGGCCTGCCGAGACCATGCCTTTGGTGAAACGTTGGCACCTTTTCTATTTGTGTCTAGATGTCTTGAAACAGTAACCTTCTTTCTACCTTATTTTACCCTTTATCTATCTATCTATCTATATAATGAATCACAGCCATATTCAATCCACTACTGAATGAGGCCTTTTCCCGGAGGGAGGAGATTGGTCTTCTGCTCCCACGTTGACCAGACGGGTTGGGAGAGGAGAGCCTAAACTCTCACTGTGATCATCACTTTCTTTCATTCATAGCATCTCCCCAATTGCAACACGATGCTGAGTGGGCACCGTTCCAGACCCACACGCCTTGAAAAAAATCCTTGGCAGCTCCGGGAATCCCTCAATCCGTAGTCAGACACGCTAACGACTAGGCCAACGAGGGTGGTCATATATTGTTATGGCCAGATTGTCCATAAATCTGTTATTGTAATATATTTCATATATTTTTCATTTAAATTCATTATTTATGCGTTGTTAAAGATTATTATGTTAGTCTTTATAGTTTTGTGAAGTTGTAAGAAGTTTTATTCATGTATCGGCCATTTCGTGGTTAGAAAATATGACATCATTCTGGTGAGGCAACTTGGCATGTTTCCAGTTGTAGCCAAGTTGAACGAGAGATGGTGTTAGTTTGAACATACGCATAGTTCAAATGGCGAAATGTTTTTTATTGTATGAACCTGTAGTTAATTTTGTTTAGAAAGCAATTGTTTTAATATTTAAATATATATTTATAAAGCTTTAAACTGTAAATGAAATAGTGTTGAAGGGAGTTTAATATGAATAAGCAAAGGTGCAGATGTTTGTACTCTGCTAGATGTTATAGGATGATTATAGGTTACTGTAGAAATTTATATATTAAATATCTTGTTTCAAACCTTTTAAACCTTTTACCTTCGACAGCGATATAAGACGCTATATTGTGGCTTTTTAGACCCATTTTAGTGTTCTTACATTCGAACTCCAGTTAATATTGTACGAAAAGCTAGCCGTAGCCCACAATGAGTAGGACAAATCCAGAAAGGGGCACCCTATCTTTATTGCTGGAGTAATATGCTATGTCAAACATCTTGGAGCTCATCATTTCTGCAGATACAAATAAGAATCCATTATAGTGCGACCCGAGATTAAAGAGCATTTCATTAATATACTTCGTAGTGCCCACTACAATATATGTACATAGTTTCGGAGCGTGGGAAGATGAACTTTAAGCTTCATATTCCTAATCTCACGAACAGTAGAGTTGATGCTACATGATACCGTCAAAGACTTTAAACCTGCTCTATTTGAAACTGCATATCCCAAAATTCCGCATTGGGTGCACAAGGGATTCCTCAAAAAAAGTATGCGATTCCGGAGTTTTTCTGAAGTAGAGGTACGTCGAAATGACTTTCCGTGTGAATAAAGATGACAGGGCAATGATATTTAATCTCTGATACGAAATAAACAAAAATGTTTCAAGAAAGTATGCAATTATTACTCCTGGTTGTTATGCAACCATGTATATTTTAGAAAATCTAGTGAACGAATTGTTTTCTGGTGGAAAGCTGTCCAATTCATGCTCATTTTGACCCATATTTACTTAAGGGAATTTCTGGGAATTCCTTGCACACCCATTGCGGAATTTTGAAATATGCATTTTTGGATAGTGCAGATTTAGTCTGACTGTACCATGCCGCATCTGTTAAGTTCATTTTCCCACGCAAGGCAGTCTGTAGCTCCAAAACTACGCACGTTCCGAATCTTTGTCAGAGAAACTTTCGTCTTGTTTTTATGTGATGAATCACCTCCCGAAGTTTGTCGGTGTAGTTCATAAACACGCTGGATGTATAATGAAAGGGTATCACAACAATATTGTCCAATTGCATGTGTGAGGAAAGTGGGGAATAGGGTCTGTTGATGAAGCAAAAGTGACGCGGGAAAAGGGAAGCTTGTAAAATAAATATAAATAGTACCATATTTGTCAATTTTGTGTAATATGTAATGTGTTATGTTTCCATGTTGCATTACAGCAATTTTACAGCCTTTTACAGTAAAATTAAGTAGTTGTTCTTGAATATCGAGGTTTCTACTTTAATGCTTCTGTTGTACCATTGTAGGAGTACCAGAATATAATAGTTGATGACGAGGGAAAGGCTGCGATCGAAGCTGCTTCCAATGCCTCTCCCACGGAAGGCGAATCAGAATCAGAGGAAGAAGACTGGGAAGGTTCAGTGCCTTCGAGTGAAATTGACTTAAGTGATTCCAGTGACGAAGAGAGAGAAGATAATGACGTGCTGGCCGCCATGTTACCTGAAGTGTCAAAGTTCGCTGTAATGGGAACCTAAGGAACTCTAATTGATGCTACCAAGACTTCCACTCATGTTTTGTAATACTTCTTTTTCTCCATGAAAGATAAACAACAAAAACGTGTTTTTATTAAACATAAAAATAATAGTTTTAAACGCCAAAAAGTAATTGTATTCTAATTAATAAATTCTTATTTAAATAGTAAAAAAAAAGTGTGTTTCTTTTTGATAAGAGCAACTGAAACAATGTAGACCGAAAATGAATATACAAGGGTCAGTCGAAAGTTTTGCAATATCTACCTATGTGCATCATCTGCGGTTCCTATGTTACGTGACCGAAGCAGTTCAAGCCGCCGAACGTTCCTGTTGGAAGAGGCCACTTTCGTAGTAGTAGGAGCTGTGGAAGGTTGTGCAGCGCTTCGTTCTTTGTGTAATTGAACATGCAACATCGTCTAATTGGGGAACTTTTTGTTGTACGAGTACCAATTGGGCCATAACGCCGCGGAAGCAACACGAAACAGTCGTAGTGCGAAAGGAGAAAATGCAGTTGATCAAAGCACAGTAACCAGATGGTTCTGGTTGCAAGAACCTCGACGATCAGCCAGTCAGATAAGCCCAAAGTCCATTGCGGGCTCCCATGAAAATGGGGGTAAATCCAAGCTTCGATTTTTGATAGGAGTTACGGTTTTCGAGATATGGAGCAAAATCGATCTTGTATCCTTCCGCCATAGTGACACGTGCCACTTTTTAAATACGAGCCCGTACGGAGAACACTCTCCGCCGCTGCTCCACTCATCTGGGCATGACGTAAAGGAGAAAAATGTAAAGATACATGACCGTACCTAATTTTATCTAACCTCCAGGTTCCCATGGTGAGTAATTTAAAATGTACTTTCTGTGAAGAATATAAATGCATGTTTTGCGCGGGATTGCATCCTGCCCCTTGTTGCTATGAGAAAAAAATGCTACACATTATCGGTTATCCACCTCCTTCTTTAATCGAAACAAACTGTGCTTTATAGGCAAAAAAATCATTCAACATTTACTGACTTGTTGCAATATACTCAGAATGCTATAAATCACGTTTAGAAGCAGGAAATACTTTTCTTTGTTACAAGACAGGAGTCCTTGTAGACCACCGTCCGTTTCCAATAAATATCTGTTTCCATCACTGCAAGTGCGAAGCCTCGGTAGTCTAATAATTAGCGTTCTTGACTCCGCCGCGTGGGTTCAAATCTCGGTCGAGTGTTTTTTTTTAAAAAAGAAAATTGTGTAAGTTCGGTAGTTGAAACCCTGAGGAACACAATATTTTCTTTTTTTAAAAAAAAAAAAAAAAGCTTTTAATTCAAATTACTATATTTTTTAAATTTTATAGGCAGCCTTACAAAATAAGTGATATCAGTACAAAACCTCGTTTGGGGTAAAAGGAAGAGTGACGCAAGAATTCTACTCACAGAAGAAGTGATATCTATTTTGCGAGTGACTTTCTTTGTGTCACTGTGGCGGAAGGATACTGTCTCTTAATTTTATTACAAAGGCAATACTTTCGCCATAGTGACACAAAGAAAGTCATTCGCAAAATAGATACCACTTCTTTTGTGAGTAGAATTCTTGCGTCACTCTTCCTTTTACCCCAAACGGGGTTTTGTATTGATAATAAATACACAAGTTTTTTTCATATATATTTTATTCACTATGTACATTCTATAAATTACTAGCTTGACCGGCACAATATCTATAATAGGTGAAATTTCAATACAGAGGAAAAGAATTGTACTTATGTAGTTTTTTGATGGGGATCGTGAGCACAGCTTCACATTTAACACTTTAAAGTTACTAGATATTTCGACTCAAGTCATCGTCAGCAAAGTAAAATATGGAAGTTCACTGAATACACGAGTGGATCAATGGGAGAGGAAGAATAGAAGATGGCGGATGTCCACATCAAACTGTTGGTAAGTGGCTTTTGTTAAGAGATTCTTGTGTTGAAATTTGAATAATAATTAAGAAATGGGCCTCAGTATAGGAACCGCAGTCATAGAATGAGGGGTTCAGTATAGGAAACGCAGTCAGAAGAAAGTGTGATACAGTATAGGAAACGTAATGAAAAGTAGGTAGATGAAAGAGTCAATCAGAAAAAGTGGGATTCACTATGAGACGTAATCAGAAAAAAAAAAACTGGAATATATAGCGTACTGACGTTGAAAAGAAACTGAATAAAGGCTTGAGAAGAATAGGTTATGGGTTAACAGAGAAATACGCCTGTTGATGTAGAGAGAAAATAAAAAAGGTTACTGCAAGTTTAGTGTTTCAGTTTTGCTCTCAAGCCCTGAATGAAAGCTCCTTCCCAGAGATGTCGTTTGAATTTGAATTTTACTTCAAGACCTTTAGGTAACTTTGGCTCAGGCCGTATGGATGATTGTGGGGAAAGTGGTGTTATGAGAAAGTGAGAGGAAACGGGTAAAACCCCAAGCACCAGAGGTAAGCGCTTTACCAGTGAGCCACTGCGACCCACCCGAGAGACGTCGTGTGGATGTGTTTCGGTGGGGATAGCATTGTTGCGGATTTGTGTGTGTGAAGAAACTGGGGAATCGAGTCTGTTGTGGGCGGAAAAGTGACTATGATTATTGACACGAAGACTCAAGGGACCGCCTGTTTCCTCCACATACAGTGCCGGGCAGATTGTGCAGGTTATGATGCATAAAACGTTTGAGATATGATAGGTTTCTTTGGGATGTAGAGTGAAGTTGCCAACGGCTGTGCTGATTGGAGACTGAATAAAAATGGGACATGTTTTACATCTGGCGCCATTTGTGGGTGGGAACAGAAGACATTTACGTAAAAGGGCTAGTTCGGACTAAGATGTTTCCAAGATCGGGAGGGTGCTTAAACCTAATCTCAGCATGGTGGGAGAAATTGATTTGGTATTGGGATGAGATTGGAAGTGGGAATGCAGAATTTGTGTGATCTTTATCTGCTAGTTCATAATGACTTAGTTGTGTGGATTAAAATTAACTCCAAGCTTTCGAGACCGCTTTGGGTTAATTATCAAGGAACAAGGATTTGGCTTAAGTAAAAGATAGCATTGGAAATGGCTGAAAGTTTGATGTGAATCCAGTATTGTCAGTTTGTGGAGGAGAAAAATCAACAGTGTTTTGGTTATTTTCTGTACATGATCTAAGAATAAAATAAATAAAAATAATCCAATCATTATTGAGTTTGCTTGTGTCCAAATTTAATTTTGGTTGTTTTTGAAGAATAAAGAAAAGTTGTCCTTTCTTTTATTTGAATCCTTGTGTATGACACGTGATTCAGTGGATATGTGAACAGTTTCTGCAAGATACTTTGATAAACCACTATTAGTGCTGCCTTTTTTGGCATCCCTGATATGCTCCTTCAAGCGAGTGGACAGGCTGCATTTGGTCATACCTATGTACAAATCTGAACATTTACATTTAACATGATAAATACCTGAAGGCTGTTCTGTATTGGTGTAGTATCCGTTGTATCAGGTACAAGATTTCTCCATGCTTTTGGGAGATATAGGAACAAGTTTCAAGTTATTTTTAAAGTAGCATTTGGATAATTGCCTGTCAAGAGGTGGAAATACAGGGAGACTGACCTGCTTTTCCAGTATTCTGTTTTTCCCCCTCTAACATTGGTAACCTTGTCGGAAGCTTTCTTGCATCAATTTTCCAGTGTAGGTTTTGTGTAGCCTTTCCGTAATCCATTTTTTTTTATTTTTTCAATTTCATTCCGGTGATGATTCTTTGCTAGATATTATAATGCGCATAGATGGGTTGATTTTGTATGTATATTTACGCTTTCTGTACACGGTGGTGTAGAACTAGTTGGGCCGATTGCAAAGACATAAGCCATAGTCAGAGCTTAGACTTGGTCTACCCCGACTTAGTCTAAACCGTGGCTTAGAAAGTATTGCAAAGATCAAGTTTTGTTTCAGTCTCGGAAGACTTTAATTTGACAGTCATGAAAGTGTGGCAACGTTGCAATTTGATATTCGTTGTTCATTTGTTCCCTCTCTAAGTTACGTAACAAACAGCGTGATCAGATAAAGAATGTGGGAAAGTTGCTTTAGTAGAAACAGAAAACGCTAAAACCGAGACGGGATTGAGCAAACAAAAGCGGGTGTGATCAAGCAGTTTTCTGAAGGAAAAAGGGGAGTTAGCAAATAGGAAGGGATAATAATAATAATAATATAGCCTCAAAGCTCCTAACCTCGCGATAAATATTTAAAAAGTTGAAATTGAATGTATGCAGAACGGTTATTCTGCCGGTAATACTTGATGGTTCATAAAGTTGAAGTGTAGGACGGCTTTGGGAATTTGTAAAAGGGTAGACGAGAATGTTTCGAGGTTAGAAAGCAATCGGACTATGAACATTAAAAAATAACTTAACAAGGTAGTCTCGTACAATAAGAACCGCGTAAAAATTTGCACTCCTCGAATGTAGTTTCAATGAAGGAAATGGACGGATACATTCTTTGAAGATCGTATAATGTGGACGTCTACTACTTTTTTTTGTAATTTGGTTTCTTATACGTCTATTGTCATGTTTCACTTTTATCCACTAAAGACAGAAATCATTATTACTCTTCTTAAGGACTATATGAACACGTAAACTCCATACTCAATTAAAATTATCAAACAAATGGTTGTGCTCCATTAAAGAAACGCGCGCGTCGCACCGACAGTTCTCTACGGTTTACCTAACAAATTCTGGTAACGTACTAGCTCATAAACTATGAACCAGTAAATAATTTACATGTTGTAAATTACAAATTAGACTACCTCCTCTTTCGAAAATCGTTTTACAGCGTTAAGCAAAGTAGATTATGCAAACCTACATCAATGAGGTCAACCAGTTTAAACAGCTGATTTGCATAGGCCTTCGTAATTTTGTTTCTTCTTGTGAAGGAGAAAATGTACATCAGTGCTGAAAGTATCAGTATATCAGTTGCTCAGGATAGAATACAATGGCTAACGATTGTTACTGCAGCGATGAACTTGAGAATTTCGTAAACCATAGAGTTAATAATAATAATAATAATAGTTGCAAATGAATCTGGTTTGAGAATTGTTACCAATTTTAAACGGAAGGTTTCGTCAAAAGTACGGTAGTTGTGTGAAGTGTGCTGGGTTTAGCTGAGATGAGAAAGTTGTAAAGTCGGTGTAGAAATGGAAACATATTCTGAGGCGACCTAATCTAAAAGAAAACTACTAATCGAAATGGAAACTGCAAACCTAACCTAATGTAAGTAGAACTTAACAGGAAAAGGAACTACAAACTCAAATTAATTTAAGAGAAAACTAGTAGCTAACTTAACCTAACCGAAAAGAAAACGACTAACTACCCAAATCGCATCTAGAATAAACTAAAATTCATAAACTATGTGGTTTAATAACCAGAAAATTTTGAAAGGAATGAAAAAACGAGCGAATATCATTTATTTTTAATGTGTACATAGTGTTAATTACTAACAATAATCTCCTTGTTCATTCACGGCCATCTCACAGTAGTATATGGCTGTGAACCAAATGTTATCGGTCTTTTTGCTTCAAAATTATTCCACGATCGCCCGTAAACAATTAGTTACGCCACCAATTTTACCCCTCGTAGATGTTTACTTTACAAGTAAACTAAACAATGAATACTCTTTTCATCTCCTCTTGATTTATCACATACAAATTCCATAATTGAGAGACCTGTGTTCCACGCGTTATAACGACGCTTTCACTTTAAGATCATTTTAAGACAAACGGAAGCACCGTCATGTTCTCTAAACATTTTAATAATGATCTTGAACATTATCTGACTACGGATTCAGGGGTCCCGGGTTCGATTCTCGCTGCCAAGCATTTTTTTCGAGACGTGTGGTCTGGAACGGTGCCCACCCAGCATCATGATGCAATTGGTGTGCTGCTATGAATAAAGGATAGTGGCGATCACAGTGAGAGCTTAGGCTCTCCTCTCCCAATCCATCTGGTCAGCGTAGGAGCGGAATACCATCTCCTTCCTTCGGGGAGAGGCCTCATCCAGTAGTGGATCGACTGTACAGAGAATTACACAGCGAATGTGGGTCGAACATAGCAAGTAGAGGATGACTTCCTATCAGAGACCACCACCACGTTGATTGAAAGGTGATACCTCGGGGAATCTTGAGGAATACCTCGCGCATTTTCCCGTCACGTCTGACATGTGCATTTTCTGAACGAGTAAGTCGGATTTCTATGATGAAACGACGAACCGCCAGCTCTGAACCTATTAGTATTCGAAATAAATCGTCTTGAAATAGTTTTGGACGTCTTTGGGGCCCTCTAACGCCGAAACTACGCATGATAGGGCGCGTGTTCATATGAACATTTTTTCTTGTTTTGATATGAGGATTCACCTCCCGAAGTTTGTATTAAAGGTCCTGAATCACCCTGTGAGAGGGGGTAAACATGTAGAACCCTGTAGGGGCCTTAAAAAAAAAAAGGTTGTTTTCACGTAATATAGAAACCATATAGCAAAACTAGCACGGCATCGTCATAAATGACGTATCCATAAATGCAAGCTATGTTTAGCGAATGTCAATCGAACTTGTACCAGTACATCTAATTATTTTAGGAAAGTTTGCGTGCATTTCTATATTGACTTATTAAAGAATATTTATTTCTTAGCAATAACATTCATACGTAAGGAACAGTGATTTCGCCAGACCACCCTTAGGGAAGGTATCACCTCCCCAAAACCTCGTGGGCGTCCCGATTTATTTATGTCAAAAATCGGTAGAAACAGTGAAACATATGAACTGTGAGGCGGTGTAAGTAGGAGTGATGGAAAAAATAGAAGCTTAAACAACACAAGGATAACATCAAGCTAAAGCGGGACAGGAATGCTAAGAGGGTCGTTCAATATGTTCTTAGAAAAAGATAGAAAAACTAATTATTTTAGGTAGAATTTTTTATTTTTCAACATAATCTCGATTATTTCCCAGCGTTTCTCAAACATTTTTAAACCGTTCAAAGAGTAAGATTTCGAAAGTTCCTCAAAATAGGCATCTGTTTGGGCGATGACGACGTCATTCGAGGTGAATCTTTTTACGCCGAGCCATTTTTTCAAGTTTGGAAATAAAAAAAGTCATTGGGGGCCAACTGAATACGGCGGACGTTGTAATAATTCGAACTTTAATTCCATAATTTTCTACATCAAAACTGCACAGATGTGCGTGCACCCGTGCATTGTCTCCACTGAGAGCAAATGCGGCACCAATTTTTCGTGCAAAATTGAAAACACTGTACCTTGTGATATGCCTGTGGCCTCAACTCTCGCGCACTTTGATTCGTCCATCACTCAAAACCATATCGTGGATTTTGTCAATCATTTCGGAGGAAGTCACTTCCACAGGATGTCCTGAACGATGTTCATCATTTGTGGATGTAGTCGCAAACACAAGAGCAGATTTGCTATGAACTTCATGCAACTCGACTTTAATCTCTTACGGTGTTAAGCCGTTTAAATAGAAATGTTTAATTACCGCACGAAACTCATTTTTTCAATTTGCTATTTTTTTTTCTATATAAACAAAAAGTTCGTGTTATAAAAATGAAACCACGTAATGGATATAGCTGAAATTTTAACAGCAGTCTAGTAAGAGATGACGCTTACTAGCAGCAAATCTCTTTCGATTCTACGAATACCATCTCTTGGATTTTCTAAAAACTTATTGAACGACCCTCGTATTTACAAACAGTCCGGAGTCGCATGAGATAAACTGGGAAAGGGTGGAGATATTACAAGGGAAAATGATGTTAATTAGGAAGTGGAAAGAAGCGAGGAGAATCAAGAAAATTGGATATAAAGCGATGTATTGGAATGGTGGGTTGAGTATACATGAGGAATGGGAAGACCTGCTGAGCAGAGAAGAGAAAGTATTACTGCAAATAAGGACTGTTCTGTACTTTTTTTTTTGTTTCCTTTTTATGTAGTACTTCTGTTACAAGTTTGATATTTTCTTTGTCGGAGAATGACCATATAGGCATGATGCTTTTAATTATTACAATTATTTGGCACTAGTATTTTACACAAATACCTCTTTGCTTAGAAACCCTTTATAACGGCAGGACTAGGGTGATTCAAGTTAACAATACGATCAAGTTTTTCAAACTTTATTTTCTTAAATGAAGTAATAATATAAATACAACAAAATGTCACAATGCATGTCTTTTCATTTCATTCGTCAGAATAACAGTTTAACTTTTTATTCATGCATACACCATACATACGCCAATATCACATGCAGGCGAACTTTACATACCAATATACGTAAGAGCATTCATCTTGAAAAAGAGATATTTGGCACACAACATAGGTGGTCTCAAAGTTACTTTTCATTTTTTGCTTATCACTGGATAATACTGATTCGTCGGACGAATGGGCTGAAGATTGGAAGTACTTGACCATATATTACTTTCCAAACAAGTTTAACAATCCAACATTCTACATTGTTTATATACAGTAGTTTTCGGTCCATTCAAACAAATTCAATGCAACCATTCCAACAATTGAATTGGTAAATTTATATCCGTCGTCCCTCTTTCTTCAGCACGCTTTCCTTTCGCCATTTTCTACAATCATTTGGATGCAGCTGTACAATAAGAAACCAACCAAGCGTTAGGCATGGAACTACTCCTGTTTTGTCACGACAAAAGATCTCTTTTAACAACAAACATGCCATAGGAAATTATAGTTCGATGATTATAAAGGGACCAGCAGACAAAATATTGAAATAAGTATATAAAAAAAAAAATTAATTACTTGTATTAGGAAAATAAAACATTAATATTTGTCATTTTCAATCATATAATTTACTTTATTTCCTTTTGAAAATTCAGTAAATGACAACCACCATTGGACTTTGAAGCGGCGCTGGGGAGATACGCGGGTTTGAGTCCTGCTGCTGGAATGCCCCTGGCTTCCTTCCCTATTCTTTGCCAGGAAGTACTCGCCGAGGGACGTGTGATGATCTTAGTCTATAACTGCCATTCCTGCCAATTATTATGTATTAATAAAATCAAACGCAGTTACCTGAACATTTTACTATACTTACACTTTATATTTCTTTATTACATTACATAGAGCAGATCCAACACCAAACAGAATAGAAACGTACATATAGCAACATGTACGTCTGTGGTGTAGGTTGTATGTGCTATGCAAGGAACTTTGAATGAAACGTATTGTGTGTGTACTATATCAAATTTCACCGAAAACTTCCTGGTTTTCACAAAACCTTTTTCGTTAGCACTTCAAGCACTTCACTACTACACCCTGGCCAACTATCTTCCAACATCCTATCCCGGCCTGAGATGACTTTTCGAACACTATCAGCATTACACAAATTCCGCCTTAACGTTCTCCTATATTTAATCATTACATTGTCATTATTAACAGATAAGATCCTATTAATTAGAAATAAATTAGTTGAATTGCTCATTTTCCTCATAATTGTATCTATAATAATATTAATTAGGGTTGCCAGGTATCCCGTATTTTGAAAATTTAGATTTAACCATTAGTATTAATAACCATTTGCATCTACCGAAAGGTAAAACGAACAAATTAATAGTTTCTGATTCCTCGGCATAAACAGACGAGCTTTGTTCATATGAAAAATGCACCTCCTCTTCTACTTGATGCAAACTCTAAAGTGGACATGTTGGTGGCTCCCTTCTTGCAACCCAGAACACTTCGTTTTCTTCCAGCGGTGAAATCTAGTTGTACTTTTCCACAGCAATTAGCTATTCATTGGAAAGAATTTCTAAATAGGTGAAGAAATTGTCACCACGCAGACGAAAATTAACTCTCAAATGTACGATAATTTAAGAGAAAATGGATAATTCTATGATGATATCGCACAAGTTTTTGTCTTACTTTATTTTATTTTTTTAAAAAAAAGTCTTCTGCGAATCTATATTGTTACAAAAGTTGATGCGGGTTTCCTGAAAATCAGGGAATAGTAGTAGCCACATTACAGATCTGCAGAAACCGAACCACCCTACCTCAGTGGTAGAGCGTTGGTGTAGCATTTGGGAAGTCGTGGGTTCGATCCAAATGGCTGACCATCCTGACTGAGGTTTTCCCTAAGTCGCATCAGGCAAATGCCGGGATGGCACCTTCAACATAGGCCCTGGCCGACGCCTTCCCCCTCCCGTATCCCAACCTGAGCCTTAAGACTCCTAAAGGCCATAAATAAAATTCAATTTCAATAGATCTGCAGAAAATAATGTCTTATACAATGATATTCAGAAACTAAAACATGAACATATCAACTTTTCCCATATCACCATAGAATTTTTCTTATAGTAAGGTAAACTACATGTATGGAGAGGACAAAATTCAGGAGCAGACTCCAAGACTACTATTGGATTAGCAAAACTCCTATTTTATTACATTCTAATTTAAATCCAATGGACATTCATTAAACACAGTGATTCAAAAAAAAAAAAAAAAAAAAAATCTTAGGATGTCACAAGCTCATTTATAACGTTAGGTGCAAATTCCTATTTAATAACGAACAGTTTTGCTTATTTTTAGAAAGCGTCTTGCGAAGTTCTGTAGAATAAACCATATATTGGAATATTAAATTTTCTGACGTGTACAGTGTGAAACTTCATCCTTTAATTTGTACGTTGTTCAAATGCATATGGAAATTAGTTTGCAGTAGACTCCCAAAATTGGAAGGATTAGTAAAGTCAGCTCCAAATGATTATCACTTATTTGTATGTCTTCAGTATGCAATGAGAACGAGGACAGCTGACAACCGATTGACAAAACATACAGTAGAATGGAATTCATCTTTGTATCTTACTTCAATTTTATGCACATATGACTTTATGCAAGTATCTCATTAGATAACCGAATAAATATCAAGAAACTGCACGTGTTAAACTGTACTTACACAGTAAATGAAAGTACATTTTAAAAAAATAACGTATTTGACAAAATATTAACGTTCGATATGAAACTTGCTTTGCGTATTAACAATCCTTTTTCTTTACAAGGAACAGAAAAGAGTACCATACAGTCCACCTATGTTTGTGCTCAATTTTTAAACCTTTGTAATTTGATATTTTCACCATTCTCGCTTCTTGAATGCGTTCATCTATAACCATTTTCATCTGACAGGGTTAATCTAATGCTAAGTCTCTAATCCTTTACGTCCTGCTAACGGACTAAACACTTGATGACGATGTCTCGTTTCTACTAATTCGTGCTAATAGTGCCAAAGGAGTATTTAACACGTATTATTCAATGTACTCTGAAACTACACAATGAATTGGACCACTATTTTTTAGTATATCACTGACAATATAACGAACATAGCAACGAATTATACCAGCTGTGTTGTGGCTGGTATGAAACTTCGAAAATCGACGTATTAATTATGAATTTTTATGCACGTCTGGATCCTCCGTCAACACTTTACACTCGTTAAGTAAACATTGACATATCAAAACATGGTTCAAATGTTTAGTCCGTTCACGCATTTATTGAGGTTTAAATGTGAACTGAATACACATTTAAACATGTCTTGATTCTTAGGTTATTTTAATTATTATTTTTTTTCTGTCTTATTTTTTGCGTAAGTATCTGATAAAGCCCGAAAACGCGAATGTTTACTTAAAAAGTGTTCATTGTTTAATACAGGTTATCGGAGGATACACACGTGAGTTTTTCAGTGAGCCCCAAGGGCAATATGCCTGCTCTTAAGCACGACGAACTAGTTTCTAGTGAACCCCTTTACGAAGTTCACTAGACACTTAAAATATGACTTTCAAATTTATAATTCGGAAATTCGAATTCATTATCGAAAATTTACAATAATCATAACTAATTAGATTCTGCTTTCAGAAGCAACAAGAATTTTACTTTTATATTGACAAAGAAAGTAAACGCAAACAAGTACCGAGAAAACAATAACTTTATACATTTGTTTATAGCTATGATCTACAAAATTTTTTCATTAAGAGTATTCCAAGAATAAAAATTAAGACAACTGTAGATATCTGCATGGATAGCTATTACACTGATCAAAACTTTGGTTTTATACGTGTTTCTGGATTCATTTGAGCCTTTGATTAATTATCACATTCGAAAAATCATCGAACAATGGGTGTCCAACATTTCTGTCAATTTCACTATTAATGTCCATCTGATTATGAGTCTGTTGCTAATATTAACGTATGCTGACCGCCTGCTGATACACGAAGAACTGTTCTTGATGCTAATTGGGCTCCTGTTATTTGTGTTGGTTTCCACACATCCTCATCGTCTCCTGTTCCAAGCTGCAAATTCGTTCCGAACCCCCAAGAGTATGCTTTACCTAGACAAAAAAGACCAGTATATTAGTTGCTTTCTCTTACACATAATTTGAAGACATTATATAAGACTCAATTTCACGCCAAATCGCTTATTGCTATGTGCTTGCACGTCTTGTAGTCGGGGAGCCAAAGGGAGTCCAGGTGCAACCCGATCCTTCGGGACCAATTCTTCTGATTCCTTATGGTCTAAATAAAATTTATAGAGATGTCCCCCAAAAATAAGACGCCTTAGACCACAATGCCGGCCATTTTTGGGTGAAAAATGGTCAAAGGCGTATATTTAAGAATTATTTTGTGCCCCTCCCGTCCCCCACGTGCACCCCATCATCATTCGGGACTACTTTTTTTCTTATAATCTAAATAAATGAACTTTATAAAAAAAATAATGTTACACCAAAATGGCTATTTCTGATCAAAGGTCTCATTTTGCTGGGTGCTTATAAAAGCATTTATAAGGAAAAAATCATTAAGGGGTTGATCAGCCCCGCCACTCTATGAGCTTTCCATTTATTTACATGGGAATCGTTTAACTTGTTTTATGTCTCTTAGGAGCGCAATTTTTAACTTCTGTTTTCACCTAGTGTCTTGTCATGTTTTCTTTGACTCACGATATTTTATAGAAATGCATAATTTTGTACACGAATAATATAATTTTGTGTTGACATATCGTGTTTTATATAGTTAACTATTAATAATACACTACGCTAACATATTTGAAGAAACTGCACATTTGAAAAACAGAAGGAGTGAAAACAGCCACCAAGACAAATTACGTGAAAGCAGAAATTGATATTGCACTTCTGAAAGACATAAAACGAGTAAAACAATTCCCATATAATTCAATGGCAAGTGCATACCAAGAATCGTGGGGGTGATCAACACCGTTAAAACTCACTCAAACTTCAAATTCAGCACTGTGTTAAATGTTTTGGCAAAATGAAATGGTAGCTGTACGACCGAAAAATAAAGGTTTATAAAGCAGGTTATATGTAGGGATTAACCTACACTACTCTCCCCCGGCAAAATGCGAAAGAACTGTACAAATTTTACCAGAATGGTTAATTAAGTTAATGCAGCCTCCTGAATTAATAATGTTAAATTCTATTTAAAAGCAGAATTTATTCTGTTATAATAATGGATTCTTACTAAATTCCAAAAACATAGTTATTATTTACAAGCTCTCCACATGTGTTTCGCTGTTGAAATTCCTAATTTAAATGCCCCTGTCCACAGTTTCCGCTACATTACCCTTCCATCATAGGCCACAAACCTTTAAATTAAAGCATTACAAACCTATTTATCGAAAAAACAAGAGGGGCCTTGCTCTATTATTATTATTATATTATTTAATATTGTGCAGCAACAAAAAACGTCCTCGTTGCCGTTTTAAGAAAAGGAGAAATAATTGTATCATAATGCTCAAGGACGTCACTGATTGACACACAACACACAGAAGTTCGTTACATTTTCCATCTTGATTTTGAACTAAATATACACATGAAATGACATCATCCGTAGACAAGTGGTTACGACCTCGGATCTCGAACTGGAATTGTTGTGGCACGCAGGTGCGAATCCTACCCCTGTCAACAGTAAAGTTTTCCAGAATTTTCCTCAGGTCACTAGCTTAATATGTAAACAAAACCCTGGCTACTATCTTTCTCTGTCCCCGGAGAAGTGCTCGTCAAGGGGCATTATCCTTCAGACATGTGACAGGCTGTTCAACCCATAGAAAAATTAACCAGCAATGCGAATTACTTTGCCATGACAGTCATATATAATTACTTAAAGAGGAATCTTTCTTTTTTAAAACGAACAGATTTTCCTAATGCTATAACGTTTTGAACACTGCCTAGAAATCTTTTTATATATATATGTTAACCAAAACGCTTTTTCTGTGCAGATTGCAACATTTTAAAGAAATTAACATATGACGGGTACACGGATTAAACTGAACAAACAGTTAACACTACATAGTAACACGCCTAGGCTTAATATTACATACGCGACACCTACTATTTCTTAGAAATCATCCGTAAATTACCGCCTCTTCCCTCTGACATACTGCTTTGCACCACAGATGTTACTTCCTTATATACCAACATTCCTCCTGCCCATGGCCTAGCAGCTATGGAATTCTTCCTTAACCAGAGACCTAAACCTCATAGCTCAACCACAGCTTTCCTTCTTAACCTGGCCAACCTAGTTCTCACATGTAACTTCACCTTTGACGACAAACACTACCTTCAGATCCGAGGCACAGCCATGGGTACGAGAATGCACCTTCTTATGCTAATCTGTTTATGGGCAAACTCGAACATGATTTCCTGCAAACTCAACCTTTGACCCCTCTAGTCTGGGTAAGATTCTTGGACGATATAATGATGCTATGGACTCATGGTGAAACCAGTCTCAAGACATTCCTAGAACAATTGAACCAATTCCGTGTTGTCAAGTTCACCTGGTCCATTTCCGACAAAAGAGTCACATTCCTTGACGTGGACATTCCTTAGAAAACAACACTCTGACCACTTCCGTTCACATAAAACCCACCAACCATATGCAGTACTTACACTACTCAAGTTCCCATCCTTACCACACCAAGAAAGCGATTCCTTTCTCCCTTGCCCTCAGAGGACAACGCCTGAATTCCACCACCTCTGCTGCTGAAACTTACAACCAACGCCTCCAGGAGGCTCTAGTCAACCGAGGCTACCCTTCTAACCTTGTAACCAAACAGATTCGCCGTGCATCCTCACACACTCAACCCTCTCAAAAATCCAACCCACCGGTTCTAATCACCCAGTTCCATCCTAAACTTACCAAGGTCAAACAAATAATACACTAATTTCCACATTCTCCAATCTGACCCAGACACAAGATCAATATTCCCCACCAAACCTAGATTAGTTTTTCAACATCCACCTAATCTTAGAAACATCTTGGTCCGTACGAATCCCTCCTTGCCACCACACCAAACCGGCGCACAGACACGCCAGACCCAGATGTAAGGTCTGCTCCATTTTCATCACTTCTCCCACAATCACTATCAATAATGCTAATGGTCGGTAGACCCTCAATCCCAAGGGTACATGCAACACCCCTAATGTTATATACATTCTAACCTGCAAGTTGTGCTCTTAACATTCGTATTAATAACCATCGTCACTTCTGTACTACCAACAAACCGGATGCCCCAGTTTCCTTGCATACCGAGTCTCACAATACCAATTTTGATCTATCATTCCTGGTTGTCATAATCCATATTTTACCCCCTACGACCAGCACCTCAACACGCCGTCTGTGGGAGAATGCCTTTATTCACGGTTTGAGCGCGAAAATAAAACCTGACCTTCAATAACTCTAAGCTCCCCTTTTCCTCTGCATTTTCAACACATTTCCATCCACGATCCCACCTTGTATTTACACGCTATACAGTTATTATTATTTCAAGTTCCGGAAATCTACGCGCTACAGCAGTCAGTTGTTTTCCAGTTTTGGTGCTTTGTCCGGTACGTGTCGCCACTGTCTCTTCAAACTTCGCTCTCTTCTATACTTGAAAACGTGTATAGGCACGAAATATAGTGACTTTTTATTTTATATGTGAATGTACGTGTGTGATCTAATACTAAAATATAAGCTGTATGTATTATCCTTTTTTTCCCTTCATTTATCTTAAATTTACCTTATATATATCTTAAATTTACCTTATATCACTAAGCTTGTGAATGCAGGAAAATCCCGTTACTAATTTTTTTTTTTAATGTATACGTTTCGAACTTCCACCATTGAAGAACGGTGTTAAGGGAGGATGGAAATACTCTAGAAAATTTCAATTTTCCAGCCAGGTCGGTATCGGTAAACATACAGCAATATTTATAAATACTCGTGCAGACCTCTTAGATTTTACCTGGGGCCACTGACCACATTATTACTTGTATTACAATCAAAATTTAAAATTTAATTTTTTGAACGGTCAGTAACCCATTCATAAAGTTCTTACTTTCTGCAATCCCCCCCAAACGAGACAGATCACGCCCCCTCTTGACATAAAAAAAAAAACATTAATCGAAGAAGTAATAAAATATAAAATTCAATATAATATAAATACTTATTAAAAATTAATATATATTAAAGAGTAAGGCCTTATTCTAGCGGAAAAGTTAACCAATAGGAATACTTCACGTACCTATACTAAATTACTACTTCTGGTCCAATAATAATCGATGACACACAAGGACGCAATCAGATAATTAATAACAAAAGGAAGATTCAGAGGAAATAATCTGGGAAGAAACGGAAACCATACGCCAGAATAAAGCAAAACAAAAGAAACAAAAAATACGAACTTTCTCATAAGGAATGGTAGTGATCAAAAGAGTAAGAAAAGCTGGAGTTCTAGATAGTAATATTCCTGAAGATCGGCATTAACCAACATTAAGCAGTTATCTATACTGCAAGATCCAAAAGGTGTGATAGAAGAAAACAACCTCTGGAGAGAGAGAGAGAGAGAGAGAGAGAGAGAGAGAGAGAAAGAACGGAACTGACTATACGAGAACAATATTCCTTGAAACGGAACCTAATACCGTTACAGGATCCCGAACCAGTACGTTCACGGGATTTCACCGGATGTGTATCTGGAATGAGAAAAACATTGCATCTTCCGAGTGTCGCAAGCGATTTAAATTGCTTTGATGTCAAAGCTTTTGTACTATAAGACAAAATATGAAGACCAAATTTTTCTTTCCCGAATAAAAAATTATTTAAATCCACTGAATCTCAACAAGCATATCGTCACCTTGGAACCAGTAGGTACTATGTCCACTTTTTGGCAAAATAGAGTTAACTCTGCAGTCAAAAACCTTGTACACCCCCAAAATAATATCTCACAAAACGACCTCCAAGTGGCTAGAAATGTTAGAAATGAAACGAGTTTATACAGGCTTTAAATGGAACTTCAAACTTTAAAACTGTTTTTTCTCGAAAGTAGCAAAAGTGGACATAGTACCTGCTGGTTCCAGGTTGGCGATATATTCGCACGTCTTACAGAAAACTTCACCCCAATACGAATTAAAATTATAATACAAAATGGGATATTTTGGTGGTTGATTAGTAATCTTCGTAGTTTAACATGTATGAAGTTCGATGAGTTAGCAACTATGCTCCTGAACTTGACAAAGCTCTCCTGTTTTCTTCCATTACCTCCAACTTTTTGTAAGTTCATTAGTGCTTTTAAGGTGGTACAGAATAATCTGTATAAACATCGATTTGAGTGCAAGTAAATGAATCCACCCGCAGTAAGTCCGAGAGAAGGGGATGCCGTTCTTTATTATCTTCACATCTTTGAAAGACATTCATTGGAAAATGTATTGTGATATTCAGGAATCACAAGTTAATATCGTGGACACAATTTAAAAACAGCTGACAAACCTTACATTCTAAAATACCAAACACAGATTAAAATAGAGGACAAGAAATGAACATTTAGTCTTCGGGTACAGACACTGAAGAAGTAGAGCAGATTTTAGGTATACTTAAATCCACAATGCATAATATACTCCATGACAAAATTCATTCGGCTAGTCCAATACTCAAAACAGTTCACTGACGAACACAAAACAATAAGAACCATTCTATATCGAAAAATCCTCACATAAAGAAAAGGTTTCATGGGGACAACGCTTCTAGATCAACTTTTTTTTTTTTTAACGAGTACTACGTATATGTTTGTTCTTATATCATGTTTAAGTCGTAACTTCCGAGTATTTTTATGGAGTTGTAATAAAGAAGTAAAGGAAAATATACAGTTTTAATAATAAATTGTACTTAACGATAAAATACTTTTATGAACTTGGATAAGATACCGAATGATGTGCTCACGTGTCATCAACAAATAAGAGTTTAAGAACATACCACGGGTGTTCATGGTAACGAAGATTATTTCAAGTTATGAAAAGAATCTTGCTGTACTGTGCTCGCTAGAGAATTACTTAATTACATAACTGGCAGACTATTTCCATAAACGAATTCTGTTACGTCGCATATTATGCAACGTATATCCAAGTTTGCTCTATTTCACAAATGTCTACCTCACAATCGCTATATAAGTTTGAATTTTGAGTACTTATATCCTTTGGGCATCTATGGCTCAGACCAGGACAGGGTAGGAGAAAGGATGAGGGAGTCGGCCAGGGCCTTAGTTGAAAGCACCACTCCGGTATCGAGTGTAACTGAGGAAAAATCCTCGAAAAACCCGTCAGTCAGTATGGTCGGCCGCTGGTATCGAATCCAGGATGTCTCATTGAGAAGCCGACACTCTACGAACTGAATTACGGCCACTTGAACGGGACACACTATTTCAAACAAGCGTAAGGAAGTGCAAAACACTGTCAACGTATATGACAGCGGTAACAGTGTGCGTTTCGTGCAAATAGTTAGATTTTAGACTGTATACACGGTTGTAAGTTTCTTCCAAAGTACACGACGCCAATGCAATATTTTCTTTTCTCATGCACACACTGAGAACTCCAATATGATTGTCAATTATATGCACTCCGTAAGGAGCAAGGGTAGAAACTGTTTGCACCCTAGTGCAAGCAGTGAGCCCGAATTAACAGACCTCCAAGATTCATTTTTTAATATAGGGTGCGATATAAGTTTTGGAATAAGCGTCCAACATATATACCGTTGGATAATGCGGTGTTTATATCAATAGTTTGTTCAGCAGTTCACAATCTTTAGTTGCCATGGAGCGTTGGTCGAGGGTGCATGGTCCCTTTGCTGTCGAGACCTCTCTTGAACATAATGGTTTGACTACTACGACGTAACGTAAATTCAACCGTCACTTTAATATTGGAAGAAATGAGAAGGCTCTGACGTGCTAAACCATTATAAATTAGGTGTAATGCTTCTTAACTGCCTCTACCATTCCTACGAAAAATCCCGCCCCTCCATAAAATGTAAGCTTCCTAGAAAATATAGAGGGGGTTGAGTGCACCTACAGGACCGCCACGTCAGAACTCGATTTCTTCCAAGTGACGCCGGAGTTAAAGTTGCATCACAGTAACCAAACCATCAGTTTCAAAGCACTCTACAGTAAACAGAGCCATATGCACTTGCGAAATTCCAAGGTACCTAAAGGCTTTGAGCTGCTGTACACACTACTGAAAGAAACAGCACGCTATTGAACGGTGTAATAGTTCGCCATTAACTTCAAATTGTCTTTAGGTAACTGTTTAGAAACAATTCTGCCTCATGCTTTACATATTTTTATCTGTTTGCTTGTTTTCGAAAATATAAGTTTTCTCAGCTGTTTTTAAAGTACGTATATAGTATTAAGTTTACTACACTCCCACCAATCCTGTATTTGTGTTTTTTATATCATGTGAAAAAATATACGAACTATACAATACCATGCCATTATTTGAGACAGAACAGGTGGTTGTAACTCAACGTGTGTCTACTCCCCTTCACCCGAATGGACCTACCCCATGACGTATGTTATTTGAAAGGTAGTGATTACGGGAGGCGAAACACAGGTGATGAGAGCTCTGAAGTCTGAACTTTCGTTGACCAACGTTGCTGGGAATGTATTGTGTACATGCGAAACTTTCTCATAAGGTTTCTGTATTTCATGTCGGGAATGATTATAACACACAATATCGTTTTACCATTAACCATCAAATATTCAACAAGCAAATTATATTAAAATCAACTTTTTCTTACCATCATCTGCCACAGCGAAGGACACTCCTCCTGCTCCTGCTGAGATTTCTACGCATTTTTTATCTTCCAACGCAGGTATGGGTGTTAATTCGTATGCGTCTTCTTGAAAATTCTCACCTAATCCCAGCCTACCGTACTCCTTACGACCAAGTGCGTATGTCTTACCTTTAAAGTAAAATACACAAGAATAAAATATTTACCAAAATTTTCACTAGTGGCTTTAATAATAAATTTTATTTTATTTCGGACATTCTCGTAACTACTGACTTCTGTCCGTTATGATTAAACGAATGCGATGTTAATAAAAAACACACACCCCAGAATCCATGCTCCAGGCGGAACTCGAACCCACAACCAACGTATGAGGTAAACAAAAACATTGCTTATAAAGTTATGTTCTGTTTAATAAAACTACAACTCTGCCTCTTCTTACTATCAGTATCAGAATTTTGGTATGTTACGAATGAGGGGATATACTACGATACATTAGTGGGCCTACTGTATCTAGACTGTCCACATCTAGTGGTCGCGTGTAGCCAAACTGTCGATTAGTATTGAACAAAACTATCCTTTCATACTTTACGTTTAGTTTTACCTTAAATTGTCCTTCTGGCTTTTCTTTATCTTGGTGAAAATCTTTGTATCAGTCAGTTTGGTGTTGCTTTTGTTACTTCCCGGACTTCATCCATCCGTAATTTTCTATACATGAGTTTACATTTAGATGGTATCGTTCCCACCTTTTCTTCTTTCTCTCCCAATCACTCTTAAACGCAAATATTTACAAGCTATTATCACTAAGTTCCACTATGCATCTTGCTTGGTCTAGATTTTTCAGATCTTTTAATTTTAAAATTTACTATGGTTACAACCAAAGAGAAAAGCTTTTGCTGAACAACGAAAGGAAATCTCGAAAGTATTGAAACCCTAACAGCAGTCAAATATTGTCTTGAAGAACTCTAATTTTATCTGGTAATAGTTCTACACGTCTCATTCCAGCAAGCAAGCAAGGATGTGGTAACTCACACTTGCATATTTGACAATCGGACAACGTTTTCTACAACGTCCCACTACTATAACGTTTTCCATTTTTAGAAGCAACGTTTGCTGCAGGGATGTTATCACTTACTTTATCATCCCTAAGCCATATATCGTAACTTGGAACACGCTTATGAACAGTCAATATTAGTCTAGAATATAAAAATACAAGCACACAAACAATGTCTTACCATCAGCATCCAATGCGAGAGTGTGGTTCTCTCCACCAGCTATATTGATCCATTTTTTCCCAGAGAAAGCGCGAGATAAAATCAAAAAGAATGGATTGTTCTCTTTGTCAGGAAGACCTGGAAAAATTACAATATACATACTAATTATAAAGCAACATTGCATTTAGATTTCCAAAGTGAACTATTTTCCAAGTAATAAACATTACAGCAACCATATACTACGAAAGATACAAAATTTCTCCAAGGACTGCGAGATATAAGTAGTAAAATATAACAATACTCTTGGGACCTACAAGGCGTAGAACAGGTTTGCAAAATTTGCAAAGAGATGCATCAAGCTGCTTCAAGGAAAGCAGCTGCGAGATCTTTGAGTAAAAGAACATGTTCTATTCATTGCCAGATTACATCAGTAGTGAATCAACATTGATCTCATTCAACGGTATAAACATTTTCGATTTTCAGAACGCCGGTAAGTGTACAAATATTATTAACACACTGTCTTCAGCGCAGTATGTCTTTGTTTATATTAATTACTCTTTTCCACATAAGACATGTCACACGCACAGAGGAAACCATCATATTTAATATTCAAAACGTCACATTTTGCATCCGGCTGCATTTTTGTTTAAAATTTAATTTTAACTCCGAATACGGCGGATTTCAAGGGCTAGAAAAAAACGGTATTATTTCTATCACACAATCATAAATTGAATTTTTAAGGCCTTTGGTCAACTTAGGACCACGTCGGATGGATGATGGGATGAATTGGTGGAATGAGGAAACGGGAGTACCTCGAGAAAACCCACGCAAACGGTGTTTGTCCACCACAAAGTCGACATGGCATGAGCACGGAACGATCCTACGGACCCCTAGCACCAGAGGTTCTACCAACTGAGACATCGCGGTTCAAACAATCATGAAATTTGACATATACCACACAAAATATAAATCGAAGTGTAAACAATACTGTTTACAAACCTTTTATCTCTATGTATGTAAACTCACCTCTTCAATTTTGACAGTAATTTCACAAAATAAGAAAATTAGAAATATTTCAAAATGACAACTGTTTGCAGAGATATTTGCACTAGCCTGTGCACGGGGAGTATCGCAGAACATAGGTTTTACTGTATGTTGAATGTCTCAAGACCAACCAGATTGTGTACTATTCTTTTTTTTTTTTATCCCACCAGGAACAAAATTTTTATGTCTTTCTGTTGGACGTATTTCGGGCTGATTTACTGTATGTGCTAAACAGTATTCCCCTTCCAATTCATTACCTCATTATCGCTTACGAAACGTCAGAAGCTGAATCATTTATTAGTTCCCGGATAGATACTTCACAGGGTGTCTACGAGTTTCCCTGACTTTTCCAGGTTTTCCAGCATTTTCAGAAATTGCAGTACCCATATGAAATAATAAATAAAAGCACTATTTAAGACTAAATTTTCTGTAGTTTGTTATCTGAATAGTAGAGTGATAGACTGCTGTTAGCACTTGGTAGAGTAGTTTATATTATAACTGTCGGAAAACTATTGTATGTAATTATCGGAGCTTTTAGAGATTCAGTTACATATTCTCTTCGCGAAAAAGTAGTACAAATATGATTAAATGTTAGTTATGTTATGTTAATCTACGCAATGGGCTTCCACAACAGATTTTCTATCTTTCTGCCATCAAACTTACTGTTTGTTTACACTTGAACTCCGCCGTTGCAAGTAGTACAAATTTTATATTTCATTCAACACTAATGTAACTTCTTCTGAAGATCTTCTAGTTTTCTGTTAATGTCTTGTACATCTTTTGTAGACTCTTCTATAAGCTTGGACTTTTTCTGCTGAAGATTCTTTATGTCAGTAGCCACACGCTTTCGCTCGGTTTCTTTTTCTTCCGTTTCCTTTAACTCTTCTTTCTTCTTGGATAGACCTGTTCCCCTCACTGATCGTGCATTTCTGGCTGCACGAATCATGCTTTTTGTAACAACTTTTTCCACCCCTCCAGTATACACAACACTGTCATACACTAGCCTCTGTGCCACAAGAGACTGTTCACGGGGATTCTCTATTAAGCATTCATTGTTCATGGAGAAACCACGCTCCACAGCTGCATTTCCGTGAGATACCATTAATAGTTTCTTCAGAAATGCCACAAACGTATCATCAACATTCCCTTGCATCAAAGGTAACACACGGAAGAACCAGAAATGATCAAGTCTTTCCCTGCGAGCACCCAAAGAATCTGCTGCTGTTCTCACTGAAATGATCAGTGTCATCTAATATAACGTTCAGCTGTTCTTTGCCAGTGACATCACTGTTAAGTACCGATTCTGGGGAAATGCAAGCCGAACCAAAAGTTACGTTGTATTTCAAGGGGCACTTACTGAGCACTTTCTGCATGAAAGAAATAAGAATCTTTCTATAACCAGTTCGGAATTGAAGCATTTGACGATCACTTATTTGCTTTGTTTTTCTCAAAGAAGCTCGTGTACATCCTAAATCAATGTTCTCTGCACTTAAAATAGTACATCACCATCTTTAGATAAGTCTATATTGCTCAGATCTTTTGACGAGCTACACTTTTCAAGGACAGAGTTCTTCACAAACCTTCTTATGATGGATCTAACTAAGGCAGATAATGCCTTGTACAAATATGGCACCAATGGTTCATTGGACTGGAATCTTGTCAAAAATGGTTCACAGTCTGCAGCCACAGTTTGAAAGAAAGCTAACTTTCCCTCTAACAGAGCATCCTCAAGCCCCAGGGACATGTTTAGCTCTTGCAGTTTACTGGAAGAAGCTTCTCCTGTACCACCTTCACATAGTTTCTCAAATAAGGTAGTAATACAATAGCACGCTGAGCCACATAAACATTACACAACCATCTCACTGGGCAGAACGTTTTGGGCACACAGTACATCTAGTATATTTTGTAAAGTCAGCTCTTCTTGCAGGTACATTTTTGAATAAGTTATATAAATCACGAAGAAATGTTACAACATCAAAGTCACTCTTCTGAAAAGATGTCCTGAAGGCCCCATGTAACACATGCTATCCGCAACTTCCCAGTTCCAGGATTTTCTTACCATCAGGAACTTTCTTCAGGTCTGCTAACAGCTTCCAATTTACTGTCGGTCCATCCACTGAAACTTGTATAATTTTTCCTAAATTCAAGGTGCATGTACATGAAGAATTTTTTATTGCAGTCAATAAATCGGATGCTGTGGTATGGTCCAGAAAAGCTGAATCCAAGTACCTTGTAGACACTTCATTTTTTCTTCATTCCAGTAACGTACAAGAATATCTAACTGTTCCTTCTGTGAAACTTTGTTTAAAGACTCATCAAATAACAAAACAAAGTCACTTTCTTTGTCAACTTTCTTCAGTAACTCTGTCTTGAAAAAAGGCGCCAATCCAAAGGTAATGGTGTAAACTACTTTATCTTTTTGAAGTTTCATCTGTTTAGCGATATCACTGTCAGGAAACATAATGGGAAATAAATTAACAGCGTCAGCTGCACTTCTGTTTGACTGATGATTAACCACAGTATTTCTGCACTTGTAACACTGTCGTTCTCCAAAAATTTTGTCATCCTTGACTGTGACGAAAATCCACTGGATTCACTTACAGTGTAACAGATGCCGCTTGCGCTGCCAATTCATTTTCTAGAACACAACTGCTGCTTTCAGTGGTTGCAGATGTTTGCATGATTGGAGCTGGTACAGAATGCGGTTGGAGCACTGTTTCGTTCCCCTGAATCTTTCACGATAAGATAAGATAAAGATAAAATGAATTGTATGGGCGGTAACAGCACTATGGCTTACGCTGCAGTTTAGCATCAAACAGTTGCTTGTGCTTCTTTCCTTAGCGTGACTTAAAACAGCCTGTTTACCCATGTTACTTAACCCAACCTTTGTCTTACACATAGTGCAGAAGAATGAATTAACGTCATTTTCCACTGGTTTTAGCCATTCACAAAATTCAGAATTCAGGACCCATGAATTACTGAAGTCTGTCCGTTTTGCCATATTGGAATGCCTTTGAATTACAATCCTTTCAAAATCTCAAAAGAGAAACTTTGTATAATTAGATGTAAAGGTTGTAACAAATTATTTCAAATTTTTTTTTAGTTTGTATTAAAATAGTTGGTTTCACATAGACATTTAAATCTGCATTGCGCATTGCAGGTTAGACTTAGGCAAGCACAAGGAAACCGTGAAGGTCGAATTACAAACCGAATTTAAAATCGGTGCAACATATGCGAAATTTTTTAAATGTATTGTTTCTAATTTTGTAATTTTCAACAAGAAAAGAAAATTAAAATTGTTTATAAAATTTCCAGAAATATTAAGAATTTCTGACCTTTCCAGAAAAATGAAATTCCCTGACTATTCCAATTTTTCAAGACTTGTAGACACCATGCTTCAGTGAGCTACTCCTCTGTCCATAATGTCTGTACTCGCTGAAGTCGGCCGGGCAGCCGTGCGGTCTACGACTCGAAGGTCCCGGGTTCGAGTCACGGCAGGGGCATGGGTGTGGATTTTGATGGCTAAAGGGCGAATCGTGACGGGCCGAAGTACAAAGTTACTAAACTGGCTTATATAAAAATAAACTCTTTTTTTTTTTTTTTTTTTCTCGCTGAAGGAATTGCATTCATCACAAGACGGGAAACATTTGCCTACAAAAATCTACACAAAGACGCTGGCTATACAATATAAACACACACACGAACAGTCCAAAGCGAAAAACGGAAACACGACCATGTAACTTAACAAGAGCTGTCAACAAACTTGTAACATGTTTTAGTTATTTTTAGTACACAGCAGTACGTGGAAAACGCTTTCTAAGCCGGCAAAAATTTAATTGTCGAATTATTTGTTTATTTTTCGACCAAGGAGATACGAGAAGCTGTTAGTGTTGCCATATTATGAAATGAACACATTTCCAAGCATTAGGATTGGGGAATGCAACATGCCATGCCAAGTATTCCCGGAACGACCGTCAGATTCAACTGTTTCCCAAGCTGTGAAATTCTGGACATACGCGAGGGCGCAACGTGTGGAGATGTCCTCTTAACGGTTATTTTACATCCAATTTTTAGCTGGCTAGGACTTTCGAAACAAAACTTGTTTCATTCTCGGGCCGAACGGAGAAGTAATGTAAGTGTTCGAAAGCTGTGAGATTTGTTATTATGTAATAGTTGTATTTGAACATGGTGTTTCGATAGAATTTGGTTTCGTGTGTACACAAATAATTTACACTTTGGATCACATATTTAACATATAAATTTTATTCATTACATATGACAAATCTCAAACATTCTTTATACAGATTCACAGTACATCTCCGTTCGGCCTGAGGATGGAACGAGTTTCTTTTCGAAAAGCCTAGCCAAAAATCACATTTAAAATAATCGTTAAGAGGACATCTCCACATACTGCTTTTTAGGAGAGTTCCGAATATTAGTTACTGGTATAACATTTTCCATTTCCTTGACGCGGTTCAACCGATATTCCCGCGGCATATTCATGAGGAAACTACACTCACTGGCATAAATAGAGAAGCAGATTATAATAAAGAACGAAAAATGAAGTTATAGAAAGTAAGTTACCTGGCCTAAGGCATGTTATAATCTTACCTTGTTAGAAATCCTCACAATACACTCGACTGCATTTGTTAAAGTAAAAATAGCCGCAAGTACTTTCGCAACGCGATACGGTTGCACAGTCATGCAGTGAAAGGTAAGTGAAGAATTTATGAAGATGTAGACTGTTCATGGATTTTAGTCAAAGCAGCTTAACGAATGCACGGTGGAACACTTCTTTCCTACGGAGAGGTGTGACTGATATATGGTGAAATCAAAGTGATAAGTGATGTATTGCTGTGAACCCAACTTACGACCTGCAGCTTTTGCCTTTCCGACCCACCACATATGTTGCATTTGTTTACCATAAACAAGTCGAAAGCAGGTTTTATTCAAGGTGTCTACTGAATGTCTGTTTTCAAATACCAATCTTTTTCCAGGTCTATTTTTCTACTTTTCTTCCAGGTAGAAAAATAATATATAATTTATATTTTATAATATATAATATTTTTCTTCTTGCAAACAAAAAATGTTTATCAATTAAAATACGCATATACCAAGCACATACTATTTTTTTGCAAGTCATTACAGAACATGAAAATAATATTTATGTACTAACTAAAATATACGTTTTCGAGAGATTTCAAACAAGAAAATAAAGTAGAATATTCTCTAGCAGAAGCAGTTGAGAAAATTGTGCAGTAACAAACAAACAAATAATACCACCTAAATGCATGATTCATATTAATAAAATTTCAACGAAAAATCAGTTCAGACCCAAAATTAACGAAACATAATTTAATTTTCTGCATATTAAGTTGAACTTATGTGGAACTCTTTAGTGACACTAATCAATACTTAAATAAGAGCATTAAACATTCCCCAAACTTCGAAGCTCATTTTAATTCACATGGTCATATTTTATTGCATATTCTTCTTGATGGGGAATGGTCAGTTACTTTATTTACACAAATGCATTTATATCATGTATTTTTAATTTAGAATATTTTTCTTCTTGCAAACAAACAAAGTATGTTTATTAGATCAATTACCCGGCTAAGATAAAGTTGCCTTCTACGACCTTCGGAACAGCTCTCGTTCCGTCTTTAAGCCGTCCGCATCGTAGAGATATAATTTAAGTATATCTGTAGTTTTTTGTTTTTTTTAAATTTCACTGTATGTGAAGTTTAATAAATATGTATATGTATGTGGAAAGATGTGTATTATTTATTAACCAAAACAAACATTTGAGTCCAATTGTAAAACCCACTATTTTTAAAATTACTCCGCTGTCACTGCTGACACCAAACTCTTCCCTTTTTACAAAAAAGTGAGCGACTGCGGCCTATTGGGAGAACTGGAGTCTAATATCTGCCATGTGTAGGTAAAATGTATTTACGGTAAATTTATGATAAAAAGTAAGGAAGATAATTATACCGTATTTGTTCCGTAGAAAAATACACACACACACACAAAACACTAATTTTCATTTATTTTTTTTTGGGGGGGGGGCAATATTTTGATAATATTGTAGACTTGCTGTATAGGAAGAGACGCAAACACGTGGATAGAACAAAAGACTAGGACGACAGTAGCGGACGGTGCATCGTTTGGAGAACAATTGACAACTGTACAGCGTGTAAGTACTGGATAGGATTGTGGAAGGAAAAGTGTTGAAAATGCAGAGGAAAAGGGAAGCTTAGAGTTATTGAAGGTTAAGGCCAGGATACATTTTCGCGCTCAAACCATGAATAAAGGCCCCTTCCCATAGATGGCGTGTTGAGGTGCTGGTCGGAGGGGGGTAAAATGTGGATTATGGCAACCAGGAAAGAAAGATCAAAATTGGTGTTGTGAGACTCGGTGTGTAAGGAGACTGGGGTATTCGGTATGTTAATAATGCAAAAGTGGCAATGGTTATTAACACGAACGTTGAGAGGTCCACCTGTTTCCTCCACAAAAAAGCATCACAAAATTTGCAGGTTAGGATGTATACAACATCAGAGGTGTGGCATGTACCCTTGGGATTTAGGGTGTACTGGCCATTAGCAGTATTGATACTGACTGTGAGAGAAGATATGAAGTTGGAGCAGGTCTTACATCTGAGTCTCTGGCATGCATGGGCGCCGTTTTGGGGTGGTGGCGAGGAAGGATTTGTACGGACTAAGATGTTTCTAAGATTAGGTGGATGTTGAAAAAGGAAGGCATCGACGGGAATCTCGTTCTGACACCTCGTCATGGCCTCTTTGACGTTATTAAGCGTTCCAGAATGGTTCAAACTCCTTTTTACTCTTGGAAACAAAAAGTAGTCCGACGGTGTCAAATCGGGGCTGTAGGGCGGCTGGGGCAGCGTTGTCACCGAGTGCTTGACCAGGTACTCGGTCACGAGGAAGGCGGTACGGGTCGGCGCGTTGTCGTGCTGCAGCCTCCATTTGGCAAAGATCTCCTCCCTGACGCGTTGCACCCTTTCGAGAACTTCCACGTAAAACGTACTTTCCTTGAGACACAAACTCTTTGTGAATAACGCCTTTTGAGTCGAAAACGATGATGAGCATTGCCTTCACCCGGGACTTGCTCATCCTTGCTTCTTTTCGGGTGCGGAGAACCCTTCGTGTGGCACTCCGCACTTTTCCATGTCTCGCCACCAGTAACCATATATATATATATATATATATATAAATATGCGGGTCACTTTCACACCGATCCAACAGTTCATGCGAGATAGTCACACGAGCAGCCTTCTGATGTTTCGACAGCACCTTGAGAATCATCTTGCCTCTCACATTTGGCACATTCTTCTTGCACTGTGGCGCTGACAGATGCCGAGGATGTTCCGTGTCGTCAACTTCCTCTCTACCCTCCCGGAACATTTTGTATCCGCGGAAAACCATTCCTTGGGACACTACTTCAGTCCCATAAGCATCCTTAATCATGATCATGGTCTCCGAACCCGATTTTCCGAGCGTAACAAAATTTGATTGCGTATCGTTGTTATATCGTAAAGTCGAACAAGGGTTCAGTCTAGAAGCGATCCGCATACCGTAACGGCGCGCAGGCAACTGACGTGGCTCGCTTTCCTTTCCCACGACTCTCCACCACCTTTTCCCGCCACAAATCGCCCCATTCCAGCCGTCCGCGTCGGCCAGAACAGATCATTCTACTTATTTTGGGGACAGACCCTGTATGACGGAAAATATAAATTTCTACTAAAAAAAAAAAAAAAAAAAAAACACACACACACACACACACACAC
>JAGDQP010002172.1:37102-61513 GCA_022664845.1 Lepisma saccharinum
CACACACACACACACACACACACACACACACACACACACACACACACACACACACACACACACACACACAGCGGGAGAATGTTCCTGATCCATTGCACATGTGCCTCTTTCTTCACACAAATCCTGGATCTACAACTGTATCCACTTAATGCAGTACTGAACTCAATTAAAGCTACACCTGTACGCCCAGGAAAACTCAAGTTAAATTTATCATCTATTTACTTCTCCCTTCTCAGTATTCCAACACCTGACAAAAATATCCCCTTGCTCCTTTTGGGAAATTTTATTTAGAGATTCATCGAAACTCACAAGATATTCCTAACTATTTGACTCATTAAGTAACTTCTTATAAAATTATGAACCAAGACCATGAACTCACAAGCCAGTTTTGTTCTCTGTAATTGCATTTTTGAAGCTATTTCAGTACCAGGAAACATAAGGTGGAGAACATACTGTGGGCAGCACTACGTAAAGAAGTAGGCCATGTTGTGCATCAGAATACAATATACACATTATTTCAGCTTTCGTAAAATTTTCTGACAAAGACTATTTCAATGTATCCCCGCATGAATTCTCGACGATTTCACGTTTGTTGAACTGACAACTACCATTAGTATTTGGGGAATCAGGTATTGTATTTTCGACAACTGATACAGTAGATGGTTCTACTACATACGTGCAAGACAACACTCGAAGCTTTGTTCATCCTCATCTCGACTTGTTTTTCAATTAAGACCATAACTGTCTCTTATTTATTGTTTTTTCCGGATTATACTCCTTTTGGTAAAAATTCCAGATTATCTATAAAATTCTGACTTTTCCATGACTTCCCGATGTTGGGCAAATTTCCCTGACTTTTCCAGGTCGAGTGGCCACCCTGTGAGTGACTTCTGTTAAATTCTGAAATAATTTTATACAGAATATTTCTCTCGTGCTGAGGGATACGCAAAGCAAAGTGACAAAGTCAATATTTCACCTTTCGTGAACTGACTTCACTAAAGTTTGTATGAAAGAATGATCCCCTCGATGTTGGTCTAAAACCCAGATGCCCTACACTTGTTTAGCTTAGGCAAAGCTATGAATTCAGTGTTCGTGACTTCTGCCCATTGAGACTTTTCTTCAGGAAGCTACAAACTATCGAAATCTAAAATTTTAAAGAATTTGACCGACAGTCCTTTTCCATGCTGGTTCCTCTGAAGTCAGTTTCTCCTCTACCTGCTACCACTGTGTCGCTGGCTTGTGTTATAGGTGGACAGTCAGACAAAAGGAAAGTAAGTTATTGGTTGGGGATACAAATAAGCTCAAACTGCTTCAACTGATCCTAAAAAAAAAAAGAAAAAAGAAAAAGAAAAAAAAATCGAGTCCCCATATTTGTTTGTAAATTCTAATATGTTGAACTCGACTGCTCCACAATCATCATCACCAGGGCTCGGAACCTGATGAACTGTCCTTATTCTGAAAGACTGAGAACGATGCCGACCATAACCAAAGCTCATTTCACCCTAAATTGAAGCAGAAAACGTGATTTTTATTTTGTATTATTTGCAGTTTTTCGATTTATTAGTAATTTTCTCGTTTTGGGGTCATTTTTAAAGAATTTACTCCTACTTTCAATATTTCTCCTCGTTGTATAATTGTGTATTTTAGAATCTACAAATATATTTGTATAACGTTTTGCCCATTACAGAAGCTAGCGAAGTGTTCATTATCCATAATACCAGTTAATCGTAAAATTCATGAATCTGACAAGGAAAAAAACTTTAAACTTTATTTTTAGATGGGCCAGTCTAGTAACTTTGGACTTCGGCCCGTCACGATTCGCCTTTAGCTGTTAAAATCCACACCCATGCCGGGACTCGAACAAGGGACCTTCGAGCCGATGGCCTACCATCGCAGACCGCTCGGTAAAATAAGTAAGGCTACTTTCCACAGTTTTGGCTTCCTATATTCACCGTGTTTTTCAGTTGCATTCGTTTTTTTCTGATCGTGGAAATACCCACCGCTTTAATAATTTATTAACATGATCACAAAATAGAAAAGTATTTAGTAGATCATTTTTCTAATTTACTTTTAGTCATTCTTTTTTTCACATCTGAAAAGGTAATTTTATACGTCATATTTAAGGAATTTTTAGGTCATTAAGTTCTGAGCCCTAATCCCCACTTAAGGCGTTTTAAAAGAAATAATGATCAAGTTACAAGTATTTAAAAGTACTACCTTCTAAGTCTTAAAAATTATTTAAAAGTTGCAGTCATAAATATAAATATACCTGTTTGGCCATAGTTATTCAGTCCACACACGTATATATTGCCAGACATTTTCTCTTTGGCAAAAGTACCCGATGACGTCGCCCATACGTCAGAAAATCGTAAAAACTTGCAAAATATCCGGAAAGGCGTAATCAGCTGGTCTGCAAAAAAACGTGAATTATACATGAATTAATATTTAATGCCAACAAATTGTAACTCTAACTTAACAGATCTATCAAATTTAATGGTGTTAACATTAACATTTTAAATAATGTCTTAATACTATGAAGGCTATTTGAAAACCTCTACGAATGAAGTACAGATAATGCTAATACAACTAAAATCATAACTGAAATACTGTATACTATTTGTTATACGAACACATGTAAAGTTACAACTCATATGCAAACTTTTCTTTACGCTACTTCAAACTCCAATTCTCCAAATACTGCAACATATACTAATAATAATAATAATAATAATAATAATAATTCACAGCCATATTCAATCCACTACTGGAGGAGACCTCTCGCGGAGAAAGGAATTGGTCTTACTGCTCCCACGCTGACCACGTGTTGGGCGAGGAGAGCCAAAACACTGAACTGTGAGCGCCACTGTCTTTTACTCACAGCAGCTCCCCAACTGAATCACAATACTGGGTTCGGAATTTGTTTTCGGAATATCGATATTTCGGTATGAAAATCTCAATACCCAACACCCGTACTTTTACACAGTCCGTATTAAACGTGCATTGTTGAAAGTGATGACCGAGGCAAGAAATGGTAAATTTATTACGTATTTAGGTAATATTTATTACGTAGTTTCTACTAACTAATGTTTGTTCTAGTTATGTATCAAAGAAATGTTATTGTGTTTTTTTAAAATGTGAGTTTAATTGCTGCAAATCTGAAATGTGACTTAGTTTACTACCTAGTTACCATATGTAGAATATACTAAGTTAGAGAATTCTCAAATTTTATGCGGATATAAGGGACACCCAAATTTCGAGCAGCCAAAAAAAAACGCAAAAAAGGTGCGTCTTATATTTGGAAATATTCGTCATATATTTGGAAGTTTGGTGAGAAATACTGATCTTGTGCCTTGGTCCGATTGGAGAATGAACGATTTGATTAATCTTGGTTTGTTTAGGATGGAACTGGGTAATTAGCGCTGATGGATTCGGATTTACAACACCAAGAAAGCGATTCATTTCTCCCTTGCCCTAAGAGAACAACGCCTGACTTACACCACCTCTGCAACCGAAACTTACAAGGAACGCCTCCAGGAAGCTGTAGTCAACCGAAACTACCTACTTAACCTTCTAACAAAGCAGAACCTGCGTGCATCTTTGCCCCTTCAACCCACCCATTATCTCAACATGAATCCGAATCCACCAGCTCTAATCACCAAGTTCCATCATAAACAACCAAGATCGAACAGATCCTACACTCTCATTTCCACATTCTCCAATCCCATCCAGACAGAAGATCAGTATTTTCCAACAAAGATCGATTAGTTTTTCAGCACTCCTTAATGTTAGAAACATCTTTCTGCATATGAATCCTTTTACCCTGACATCTTTAACTGGAGCGCAAGAGACCCAGAAGTATGGCCTTCATCATCCTCATCACTTCTTATATGGTCACTATAAATACTGCTAGTAGCCACTATACCATAAATCCTAAGGGTACATTACATCCTCTTAGTACACGATTCCACTCAAACTATTTACACATATTATGCTATTCAACTGTTCCAAACCTGAAGTGTCATCCACTACCTGGAACCACTATGGCTCCACTCTTGTCTTCATACAAATGCTCGTCGTATCTTCGTGTACGACCTGATAGACGCTGAAATATATTTCTTTCATTCATCTGTATTGTTTTTTTCAACTGGAACAATGTGTAATTTCATTTTTTTTTTAATCATTTAATATTTCTTAATATACTGTGGAGAAGAATCATTAAAAAAGTAGACCCCACGTAGGTGGGAAAAGACAGAGAACTACTGAAGAAATTAGTTCTAACATTTACTTACGTATTCCCGATCTACCACTTCTATCAGCTCCTCGTCTCGCGACTCTTCCAAGTTGTCCTTGCTCACCACAGCCACAGGTGTAGAGCTCACCTTCTACCGTTAACATAGCCAAATGGTGATTACCAGATGCAATACGACAAAAGGTCTGATGTGGTGCTAGCTGTATGGGTGTCTTCTTAATCCCCTCTAGCGTGAGCCCCATATTGCCACTAGAGTCCTGTTTGAAAACAATGAAGTATTAATTTAACTACGTTTGTATGTTGTTAAATAGCTACGTTTATGTAAACCAGGGTTGCCACAATGAAAAGACCCCTTTTCCATCTAAAAAAACATGTTTTTTAATTTCAGAGAGTTTTGGGATTTATCATCAGCTGGCAACTCATAAGGTAATGACAGAACTTGGATTTTAGAATGTTAGTCCTGCAGATCACGCAATAACCAATCTCAGGGATCACAAAATCAAAATAGGAGAAAACCTTACTTCTCTTATATCAACCCAGATTACGATTTTGTATGTGTATCCCAGGAAGCCTTTGCTCCATTATTATTCACGTTCCATCACTGTCAAAACTTGCCTCTTTAAAACGAGGGTAGGATTATTTTCTCCTTCTGTACCAACTACAGGAATGCTACTGAAATAGCTGCTTCATTCACAAGTAGTCCTCGTCTGCAGCGACACATCTCTGCCACTGATTCACAAGGCCTGCTATCCTGTGCCTGAAGAAACATGGTTTCCATAAGGCAATGAAATCCCAGAAGGCACTTTCTGCAACCTCTTTTTGAACACACTGTCTTTCAGAAAGAGACCTAGTTAGTGACAAATGATAGTATGATGGTGCTGTGAGGAATATGCAGCGTGCGGGAGTATTTCATACTTCACGTCAGTTAGCTTTTGTTTCGTAATTTAGCCGCGTGTGGCTTAGTGTAGTCTGCTCAGAACACCCCATCCTTTATATTAACCAACGATGTCTGTTTTTTTTACACAACTGGCAGTGTGGTGCATCTGGTCAATTTCTCCTCAGTACGTGACAGTGGTAATTATTTCACCAAAAGGAAAGGTCTTCTAATGAACAACACAAAGTGATGTCTGTCACACCGACACACACAAAATCTGGCGTCAACTTTAGCCTTGAAAATTGTTTGAGGAAGGAGGGGGCCTCACCAATATCTAACCCCTGTCCGCTTTGCTTGAGATTATTGTACACGTTCCAGTTATCACACGTCACAGCACGATCGAGTAACTGATTATTGTGGTGACGGACTAACAAATTATTGCAATGTTCACCTGCTGCTGTTTGTGATGATCCATCCGGGGATTTGCCTTCAAAGCGTCATTATCCACCCTTTACCTTCCTCTTTTTGGAGACTGGTGCCCGGCACGAAACTTATCACTGTCCGTTCTGAAGTTGAGCCACGTCCTATGTCCTCACCACATTACGACAAGTTTCTACCGCCGTATATCCCAGTTTGAACTCATGCAAACAGAATTACCCTTAAATCACGCTGTTTCAATATGTTACACAGAGCACTGTAACACGTCCTGTGCCACCTGCAGCTACACTTCATACGGTCTGAAGCATGCCTGTTGTTGTGACCTTCAACATGTATTACTTACGGGTTCATCAGTCTCGTACAATATGAGGCAGGGAAGTATCAATGTGCATTTCAGACTTTTTATTTCCGAACAACCTGATATTAAGAACAGAGGGTGGGATGACTTTGTGTAAAGAATTTTGGGTTGGGAGAAATAAAAGAAACTTCGTAAATAGATGTTGGGTATCCTGGCACGGTTGATGAGAGCACAAGAGATGTTCAGAAAGTTTTGATAAGAAATCACACAAGCGGATGTTCAAGTAGCAAGAGAGCATAGGAGGGATAGTTTGGTATGATGCAAATGGGAGCCATTGAAATGGAGATACTGAATCGTGTTGGCACTATAATGTGGACAAGAGCATTGAATCAGTTATTTTCCAATCAGATGCCAACATCCAAAGGTCATCTCCCTGATCATGTCAAGGTACCTGGGGAAAGAAAGATGAATTTGACGGAAAAGGAAGAGTCACATTTTTATTAGCAGGGGTCTATATGAGGAATATATTAACACGAGTAAACAACAGGAACGGTTGGAAAAATAAGGACCTCAAGTGATGCTCCAGATGTTTTATTAGAAGACTGGGACAGGATGAAACCTGCAAATATCAGTGGCAATGTTCTTGATCTGTAGCGTCGCTTTTATACCACGTCACCTTTCCTTGCCTATTTTATTTATTTATTTGTAAGCAAGTTTTGTAATGGAGAAAACTTTTTAGTTATTTATATTCTGAGCCACTTTAATTCTCTTACTCAAGAAATGTACTCAATTTTCATCCTGCATTTATTATTTTACTTATAGACAGTGGGCACATTTCAACTGAAGTGTTTTCCAAATGGAAAGCATCTATTTGCCCTTAAGCAGCTCTTCAACACTACCCGATCATGTTGTACCAAATGTTATGAACTTATCTTTTTGCGGTGCTTTGCGGAAGCGAACTAGAAAATGACAACGTTGCGAGAATACTTGTATGCGATTCGCTGTGAACGAAACTGCTTTCCATGTGAAAACTACTACAGAAGGTGGCAAACAAACACTACTAGTATTTTGTAAAGGATCTATTATGTACAACCCGATTCACAGAAAATGGGCAATGATTTTTTTTTTACGTCCGAAATTTGCACAATCTCACAACATTTTCCATTATGTTGAAAGCACAACATATGGAACGTTAATTTTAAGTCCATTTGGAATATTGGTTCGTTAATACAATATCATGTAGACTTCAGAAAGTGAATCCATCGGCCATTTTCTGTGAATCTGAGGGGTATCTTTCTATCTACGACATACTAGTTAATCTGGTAACATACATAGATTTAGTCGCACTTACACGAAACGATCCCCACGCAAACACACGTCCATCTTCCAATAGGGCAGCAGAGTGAGAATCGCCGGCTGATATCTGGACAGCCTTTCCATCCAAATCAACCTTTCCAGGGGTATACTCGGTTATCTCACCTGATGAATCGCGTCCAAGAGCGCCATCGTCGTTACAACCGAAAGTATACACCTAATTTTGGAAGAAAAAAGGAAGTCTGATGTTGATAATTTTACAAATTTATATACACAAGAAAAGTTCGTATTAATTTCTTAAGACCTCCTAATATTGCTATCTTTAATAATCATAATTATTATATTCATACATACACTTCCAAGATCTATTCTTTATTTCAAAAGTTTTCATAGATATTCTGTAGTTAGCGTATAGATAAATACGGGACCTATTTCTTACACTGTTTGTCGAGTAGGGACCTATTGCTATGGTCTACTAATACGAATAAACACTTCCGATTTAGAAGCAAGTTATACAAAACTGGACATGTTAGAAAAATATCATTCAAGCAGTGGTATTGCCGGATACTAGATTTATATGTGGACCTTACAGACAGCTATGCCCTTATATTGGAGAGATGACATCCCTTAATGAGATCTCTTTGAGGACCAGGATTGCCGATACATTCTTTAGAACGTGATAATTATTTTGTTCATTGATGTTTTCACAATGAAAGAACTGGTTAAAATGTTTTTGGGAGTTTAGACACGTCAACAGGCTAGTAATTACTAAGGCTTGGATTTGTGATTCAAAAATTATTTTGTCTGCTGCATCATATCTTGGATCTTTCTGTTCCTATTATTTTGGGACCCCCAGAACGTCATACAAAAATTTTATAACAATTACCTAGCTATAAAAAAAATATATATTTGGCTGTTAAAATTTTCATGAAAATTATTTGAGGCATTTCGGCAGTAAACAATTATTTTGAGGTTCAGAAATAAAATATTTAATTATTTAAAAGTCTAGAAACAAAATATTCGCACACAAATTGAGAGAGAACAGCAGGCGTATTTAACGGACATCACGTTTGTGCATGCTGCTTTTAAGATACATTATGTTCCAACTGAAATTACACTCTATTCGGCCAATGAGGATTAAAGAAATAAAAACAGCCTACCTGTTATTTTGTAAATTTTGGTTTAAAGTAAACGGTTTGTCAGTGATTTGATCTTGATCGTTGTGTGTATCTGAACCATCGAGAAGTACGTAATGATACTGGAGTGATCGGCTGGTGTCGAAAGACAGACGTGATAGGGGCTCCTTCGATCTAATTAATCACTCTACATGATGTCAATACTTACTTTGTATAGATAGGCACATCAAAAACTAACACCGAGGCGAAAGACAAAACATTGGCTCCGGTTTAACAATGGAATAAACTTATTAAAAAATAAATAAATAAGAAAACAAAAATGCTGAAAATTGCGAATAAGCCCCCCCCCCCCCCAAAAAAAAAAAAAAAATTAAGCTCTAGAATCTATAGTGTCCATTCAGACTTATTACGCTGCACGGATTCTCTCCATTATTAACTTTGTTCTGCAGCAGGAAATTCGAATAACCCTCACACACGGCTTACCAGCTTAGTTTGACGAAAACGAAAAACAAATATCCAGCAAGTCTGTTTGCCTTACGCCTTTGTCCGTTTTTCAGAAGGTTCTCTCTCAATCTCACAGAAAAGCTCTACTTCTGCCTGGACAGAACAAAAGGCTTGGAGGGAGTTCTAGCCCAATGGCTCGTCCGGACATTCTCCACTCGGTTCGCTGCTCTCTCTTAATATCACAAACAATATGCACTAACAAATTATGGCTATCATGGAATAGGGCCAGGGCTCTACCATCATTGCTACGCCATCTTTTGCGTATCATTACCTTACATTTTATCATAGCTTCAAAAGGAAACACCAACCATTCAGAAAAAATGGAAAATACAAAACTTTCACTTAAAATATATATATATATATATATATATATTAATCACTTTGATATGTCCATGCCTCAGGCGGCATTCGAACCCGCAACAACGTTAACGGGAACCCAGTGTCCCAGCTCCCACGACTACCGAGGTCCGAGAGAAAAATTTGTGCATGAAAGCTAAAAGAATTCTGACATGTGTGTTAAAAGATATAGAATCCATACCTTCATTTAAAAGACAAAATTTCACGTATACAGTGATTTTCTTCGCTAACATTCTATTTAATTACTTACGTGTAATGTGTTACTGCTACGATATTTTTGAATAACTGAAGTACGCACAACCTAACATGGACCTGTTCACTCAGCTATTTTATTATACGACTGCATTTATTTGAAATTTTACTAGGAAATCATGCTTACTTCTCCACTCCTTGTCAAGCATACGGAATGCATGCCTCCGCAACGAATTTCGATAACATTGTTAAGGCCCGGAACCAAAGCAGGTCTCTTTCTTTCGTCTATATCTTCGTCCAATCCAAGCTGACCGGCAATATTCTGTCCACAGGCCAACACTACACCAGCAGGCCTATTCAAAGAAGGTATAGTTAGGAAGGAACTGGCTGAAAGAACAAAAATGTACATTATAGTTTATCTTGATAGAATCCTGATGTACATTATCATTTGTGATACTTAAACAACAATCTCGAAAATTCAGATTTGTTTAATTAAATACGACGCCATAGACATCTACATTATGAAACTGACTTTACATAAAAACCTTGACATAAACAATAAAAATGGAAATTATACAGGGAAGTTGTTTCTACTTAAGCAAATCAGCCTCCAGACATCTTGAGAGGGTGGGGGAGAATTATAAATACAAATTTTCGCCCTTTTTAATTCTGCGGACATTGTCAGGAATATTAGACATGCGTAAAGGAAAACAAATACGAAGAAAGAAACGTACTGTATATAGAAAACTGAGGATATAGTCATAAACAGAGTAGAACCACAAAGGAAAGGAAACAGCGTGATCACATACATAAATTGAGAACCCAATTTCTGATTTTTGGTAAAACTACTAATGAGTTCGATGGCGTTAAACTTAGGTCTGTTTAGGTTATGTTTCAATAAAATATCTAGAAAATCAAGCCATGTTTTATTTAAATTTACCCTATTGTTTTGAAGTATTCGAAAATCAAAAATTATATTGAAACATTTTTACGTACTTTGGAATTAACTCCCAAAGAAAGATAACAAAAACAGTATTTTTGGCCTTCATCACCAAAATCAAATCAATTTCACATAAATTATAGCTAACATATTTATTTCTTTTTTCCTCCTGGATCGGTTATGCCTGTTTCTCATCCCGAACATTAACTTAACTTTTTACAATCAGATTTCCTTCCATATAGTAACCCAATCATTGTCAGCTTAAAATAATGCCTTGAATATTACATCAAATGTCAAAATTTGGAAGGGTTCACAGCAACTAAATAATCTAAGAGTTCTTCAAATCAAAATATAAAGTCGCGTGTTTTATCCATACTACTGCATATCCTACTGTATCTTCTATAAGAAATAATTATTTCCAATACTATCATTATTACACAATTTCTATTCTTCTCTTGTCCCCTAATTGTTACGAGTAGCATTTGAATAAGTTACTTCAACTGAAATACACTGAAGATTATTACAAACGTTGGGTATAATTCACTAATTGAGTAATTCTGACTGATAGGGACATAAATTTGACCTAACTCTGTAGTTTTATTTTCTAATTTCTTGTTTTGTAGTTTTTCTCGAGCCTCTTGCTGTCTCTAAATACTACAATTGATACTGACCATTGTACACAAGGATTTTCGAAACTGGCGTCTGTATGCAATTTAGGCTTCGGCTATCCTTGCAAAAGGAATTTTATTAGTATTTAAGAGGGAAGAAGGATAAAATGGAGTTGTGTTAGCGAAGTGTTGGGAAGATTTGAAAACATTTTTAAAAGCAAATATCAACTACATTGCAACAAGCATATATGGCTTATCGAAAGAGCTTACTTCTTACTGCCTCTCAGCAAATGTTCATATTTCAGCAAAAAAAAAAAAAAAAAAAAAAATCTAGTTCAAGAAATTTTTTTTAGCTGTTCAATGTACTACTCTTTCCTATAATAGTGACCAACAAGATTCTTACCTGTAGAGAAACTGTTATGAATACACACCCGAAATCAATCTCAAAACAACTAAATGAAGCAATTTACCAATGTAATAATTTTAAGCTCAAACTTCACTCAATGCTCCCTTGCCCCAATGACTTACTTTTACAGAAAGTTGCCCTAAGTTCAAGGGAGTAGTTGTTGTATGTTCCCTCACAAAGGAAGTATTTTATATAACGTCTGAACTACTAATGCGAAAATCACCAAAACTATTCCACAGAATACTTTCTCTTCTGTTTTCCAACATACCTTTTCTTCCTCTTTTCGTTGGTATTTTACTCTCAATAGTTGCCGTTCTCTTGGGTGCCTTTCGAACCATTGTATCTGAGCTAACAGCTTCTTCATGCTACAATAAGATAAAACTTAATTATTACTGCTGACAAACAAAAACCAACAAACTAATCATTTAAAGGCTTTTTTTTATAAATATATATGTATACAGGAAAGCTACATACCAAAACAGCAGCTAAATCGCACGTTAACTCTAACGTATGTAATGAATAAACAGCAGAGTACATTTGGGATACAACGATTATTCCAACAACGCAGGTTAAAAACCACAGAACTGAAATACTGCACCCAGACCAAACAATGCAAATTTTTATTTTTATCAAATGAAACACATTTTACCTAATGAAATGTGTAGTTTTTCTTTTAAAAAGTCGATCAATTTCTTCAGAAAATGGAACTCAAAACCAATATAATTTGCACTGCTTTATACACGATACTTTACAAACAGTACAATGTTGCTAACGTTTCACAAATAACCTGGTGCATGATAAATGTTGAAATGAACACAGAAAAAATGTTTTTATTTTTTCTTCAATTTTTCCGTGTTAATTTCAACATTTATCATACATAAGGTTATTTGTGAAAAAGTTAATAACATCTATTCTCTCGCAATGCAAGATTGTAGAAGATGCCTTAAGTAAAACTCCCCGCATGTAGTAGAGTGCCTGGGCCTCGTAACCAGAAATGAGGAGTTGGGAGTGTGTCGAGGCAAGAGGCCCATTCTATATCAGGGTGTCTACCAGAAAGCCACAACCTGATTCATGGACTTTCCGGAGACCTTGACAGCCCAAATGTTGCGACCTCCCATCCTCCTTTTCGTTTTCCCCCAATGCTTCTGGCTATTACTGGATTGGCAACCCATGATGGAAGCTATTTGTTGCCATTAGTTCTGGTTCCACGCGACTGACCAATGGGAAGGAATAAACGCTCTTTCTCTCCATATACGGGAGAACGTTAGCAACAGACATCCGCGGCAAAAAATTAAACCTTCACGATGAAGCATTCCCGGGACCAAGCAACAAAATGCGAGTTTCCCCTGACTTCCGTGACCTAAATCCCATTCCACGACTTTCCGACGTAGTACATACACAGAGAATTGGCCGTTTTGGTGGTGTAATGGACAGCATACCTAGCCGACAAGTGGGAGATCTGGGTTCGAATCCCGGTCACGGCGGCTGTCAATCTTTGTGTTAATTTCAACTTCAAAACAGTTCTGAACTATTTAATCCATCCCACAATTTGTCTCTCACCAGATTTTGTAATTCGTTTACTTACTAGGATATTCAGTGTCAATCAACTACACAAGTCTATCGAACAAAGCAGGGTTGGTAACTGAAACCAAATTATATTAAATTATATCGAATCCCTGTTTCGTACCAGTAACATTCCAGCTTCTTGCTCCCTCCATGCTGTGTGCATACAGACTGTATGCTCCCACTTTCGACCTGTTTCATAACTTATGGTGCAGCAATCAGCATGCTATCTGTCTGCTATGTTCAGCCTGCAATGAGCTTGCACGTATGCTGATACGTTGCCTGTCAAGAAAAACGCAGTTAGCTGTAGAGTAACATTCCTGTCTTCCCACTTTCGTTCAACTTCCTGAGACATCTCTGTTCTATGGCACCTCAGCCCGTCACGAGCATGTGGACCATGACCCCAACAGGGATTTCATTGGCACGTAAGCCACTCTGTACAACATTTTCATGGCATTTACACGCCTGTCACAAGCCCGTAGCAGGCTAAAATACTGACAAATCCAGGTTTGTTACAGGGAACTTGTTTTTCCTTGTCATGTCGGAGTTTTTTTCTTTCTGGGATAATCAAAAAGTATGGTTCGTTTTCAACTTTCGACTTTCAACGCACTCGAATGGTATTTAATTACTTCCCGGATACCATATGCCATCATGCTCTTTACTTTAATTAACTAATTTAAATTTGATACTATACATAACTAAAGTATTTGATACTATACCCCATAAAATTCTATTGCAGTAACTTGAAAATTGTGGAGTACCACTGAAGTGGTTTCAGAGTTACTTACAAAACAAACTGTTAAAATTGGTGAAACCATGAGTAACTTTATGCATGTTAAATTAGGTGTACCTCAGGGAACAGTATTAGGTCCCATTTTATTTCTTATGTACGTTTCTAATCATTTACGTAATTTGCAAGAAGGAGGGCATATACAATCGTTTGCTGATGATACTACCTTAACTATTACTGGAAAAACGTGGCTAGAAACATTTGGAAACGTCAGAAACTGAACTAAAAATAAATAAATAATAACTTCTTGGTTAAATGCTCATTTACTTATTTTGAATATTCGTAAAACCAAATATATAACTTTCTCGCATACACTTGCTGGACAACCAATGAATAAAGAACTAATACTTCATAATTGTGATGTAAAAGCAAACTGTCTTTGTGTACCTATCATTAGAGAAAAAAGTGTTAATTATTTAGGAATTTTAATTGACAATCATCTAACATGGAATTTGCATATATTGCGCATGAGGAATACATGAAGAAAAACGTCTTATAGATTTGTTCTTTTTAGAGAAATTCTTGATATCAAATCATTACGTATGGTGTACTTTGCTTTTACACAGAGCTTATTAGAATACTGTATACTAAGTTGGGGTGCAACATACACCTCTCACATAAAACCTCTTGTAACAAAAACTTTGGTAAACTTTATTTTTATATGGGCCAGTTTAGTAACTTTGGACTTCGGCCCGTCACGATTTGCCTTTAGCTGTTAAGTGTTAAAATCCACACCCATGCCCCAGCCGGGACTCGAACCCGGGACCGTTGAGTCGATAGCCTACCGCCGCAGACCGCTCGACCACCCGGCCGGCACCTCTTGTAACACAACAGAACAATATTTTGAGACTGTCTGAATAGAAAATTTGATTGTGATGTTAAAAATTTGTTTAACGATTTTGATGTATCACCAATCAATAGATTTTATTTAAAAAATGTATTGATGTATATTAGAACAAAAGAAACAAAACTGAACAAGTTATGTCACAAATGAGAATATAGAAACAATCAGAACGAACAAAACAAAACAGCACCAAACTTACTATCTTGTACCAAAAATTTACAATAAAACACCTATATACATTAGAAAAGAGCAACAAAGAAGCCGATTCAAAAAACTTGTTTTGTGTTGGTTAGAAAGTCTAAATGACAATGATGTAGAAGTAATATTGTGTAAATAATTTGTTATGGGTAACCAGACAATAACAAACTAATCATAATTCGAGAATAAGACTCACACACAAGCTGAGGCTTCTGTGACTCGAATTATTATGTAAACTTGTAATGTACAAAAATTAAACAAATAAATTTCAAATGAACTATTACAACATAACCTAATGTAATCTAACTTATCCTATTGAAACTGAATCATCCGCGGAAAGATCTACAGCATGGTCAGGAGTAGTAAAGTAACATTGTTTCAATTAAACGTACCTGTAAAATTAGCCATTTAGTGAAATAACGGCAAAATGATTACCGAAACGAATATGAATGGTAGAGAGAAAATAGTCGTTCTAATTCATGGGCATATACACTAGAACAAAGCTATTTTGCTTTGAAGCAATAAAAAATAAATAAATAAAACTAAAAAAAATAAGAAAATAAAAAAGTTATTATTTACTCAGAAAATACGAATACACTAGTAATTCCCCAAGAATCATAAAAAAAAATGTACATTATATGCATGCACCTTCACCAGCACTTTGACTACAATAATAAAAGTGAATAAATCAACTAATATGTACATTTAATACAAAAAATAAGTAAAATAGAAGATAAAGTGACATTTAAAGAGCTACAACATTAGAACAAGTTGTAACTTTGATGATACAATTTTTAAAAAAAATCATCAAATTTTATTACAGTTGAAAGATTATTTACTCTTCAGTACTCTTATTACGATTACAACGTATTTCGGACCTTTCCCATTTCCTTGCAATTATTCTAATAAATTGCAGATACTCTAATACACGGTTGCCATACAATCAGTGACGTCTATCTGCCCTGCCCTAACATTAACCGAGCTATACGTATCAAATCTTACATTGGCAACATTTGTATACTTCTTTTACTTCAACTGCGCCTTATTATTGCAACGGCACACACACATCAAGAAGAAGTCAGTTTTCACGAAACGTAACACTGGAAAGCAAACAACATAATCTAGGTGTAGGTAGGTGCAGGGCTCGAAATTAGCGATGGTCCACTGGCCGACGACCAGTAAAAATCTCCAACACAAAACTCAAAAATGTCAGTGGGCCTGTGCTTTCCAAAGTTCCAATATATTAATAAACATACCTGTAGGCTGTATTTAACGTTTTATTGAGGTGCTTTCTTTCTGTTTTCAAAAGCAAAAAACAAAAATCGTTAAATCGCAATCTTAGGAACTAACATCAGCTGATCAATACCTCTGCCGCAAGTGCCGGAGACAGGAAACATAACTCGTATGCAACGCGGATACACCTTATCACTGAATCCATATTGTGTAATTATGACGTTGCTCGGGCAGTATCCTTCTTTATAGACAAAGAAGAAAGATCCAGACGCGCCAATATTTCTCCCTACGGCCCCAGACTTCCAGCATATTTTTCCGAAAAAGATATTTAGTGTAATAAAAACAAAGTGTAATAATTCAGACATCAGGCATTCCTATTTCTTAAGCATGACCTTTTTTACTTTGACAGAATTTTTACAGGGCTATAATTATTCTTTCGTAGAAATAAAAAGTCGCTTGGTATCGGGGAACGCATGTTTCTATTCAGTCCAAAAACTTCTAACATCGCGATTAACATCAAGGAAATTGAAATTAAAAATATACAGAACGGTTATTCTGCCGGTAATACTTTATGGTTGCGAAAGTTGGAGTACAACCATACCTGATGAACATAAATTACGTGTGTTTGAAAATAATGTTTTGGGAAATATATAAATATATATGGGCCGAAACGCGTCGAGGTGACTGGAGAGTGGAGGAGACTGCATAATCAAGAACTCCACGGACTGTACGATTCACCAGATGTAAAAATAATGAAATCGCGACGACTAAGGTGGGCAGGCCATGTAGCTCGGATGGGAGAAAAACGAAAATTATATTCTATCCTGGTTGGAAGGCCGGATGGAAAGACCGAGAAGTCGTTGGGAGGACAATATTAGAAGAGATCTTCGAGAAATAGGTGTTCGTGATGGAAACTGTATTGATATTGCCCAGGATAGAATCCAATGGCGAACGTTTGTTACTACGGCGATGAACTTGCGAGTTCCATAAGCCAAAGAGTGAGTGAGTGAGTGAGTTAGTTAAATTTGGTATCATATATAGGAATGTCTAAATGAATATAATAAAGTGGATTAAAAATTACTCTGATTATAATTATTTACTGATCTGAAAAAGGCCAGTAAAATTTTTTGTAGGACCAGTGAAGGAAACATTTCACTGGCCCTTTAGTTAATTTCGAGCTCTGGGTACATACATACATACCTCACCTATACCAAAAAATATTTGTAATCTTACAGTATCTAGAGTATATTTTATGTTTTATTTCTTCTAAAATACCTACATAAAAAAAGTCTTACTTAAAGAGACGTTAGCAGTATTACAAACTGTTTCCTTAAAAACAAGGGCTTATGCATTTTCCCCCATAAAAAATGTTAAGTTAAAAAAAAACGGTATTTTTTCTGTTTACAACATTTGAGACGGTGTCCATAATACATCTAGATACGTTGGATAAGAGAATGATGCTGATCGTCCAGCTAGATGAAGGAATGTTACTTTCACTTCATCAAGCTCTTCGTTTTCCCCTGTCACATAAGCTAACCAGCAGTTCTTGTCATATACGCCTGCAGGTCTGCTAATTGGAGTTTGCCGGTAATCTTGTTACAGGAACTTGTGATAACTGTGTAGCATCAGAATAAATTTTTTTACATTTAATTTTGATGTGTTTACTGCTATGAAGGCATGATATTGTTGGGTCTGTTGGATGGTAACTGTCTGATTGAAACGATCTTTTAAAATGGTTTGATTTCACATATTCCTCCTGTTTTGCAAAAGTAAAGTTAATAGCAGAAATATTTTCTGCTGCCCTTCATTCACCTGGAGAGGGGTCAACATTTGGTTGCCATATGGCAGCTGCAAGCTAGCTTAGCAGCCATCCCGCCAACTCCATCTCAAGGCCCTTTCTATATGCTGTGGCTGAAAAATGCCATTCAGTTATCATTTTTTAAAAAATATTTTGAGTTTTATTTTAATAACGACATACTAATATTTATTTCAAATAGTATGATTAATAAGAATAATAACCACGAGCGTTACAGACCGATAGGTCCTGAGCTTGCCCCAACGCCATCTGTCCACGATTGGCGGAACTGTCACGTCCACCTGAGTAACGACGGCAGTGTGGTCATACTGCGCGCCACCTGATCACGAACAGGCTTTCTAAACCGAGTGGCCGTAACGTCTTTATTCACGTGACTTCCCAGTTTGCTCTCACGACACTGGGTGGCCGCTGAAAAGTGGAACTCCAGTCGGGAATTGAACTCGGGACATACGCGGACATGAGTCCAACGCTCTAACCACTAGACTATGGAGCCCCTCAAATAGTATGACTATTGATTACTATTCTCTTAATTTTATATTAGGATTAATAGCTGGAAGAAACTACATATTAGTTTCTGGACAATAATTGTAGGCTATCAAGAATATGTTATAGGTCTATAAGCCATCAACTTTCCAGAATAGAATTTCTGTCATCTGTACCTTTCTTGGATACTTCACAACAAAATACCTGTAGACCATGAACAGTACAAAGTAAGGGCGCGATTATCATCACACGAGCGAGCGTACAATTCTCCAATTGTTGAGTTATTGTTTTCTTATTGGTCTCGAAACCAGACGAAATAATTCTTTCCGATTCTCAACTATACTGTTTGATACACAATTTGCTTGAACTTGATTTTTCTCGTTTTTTCTAACTAATGTTGAATCTAATCAAGACTCAGAGGACCACCTGTAGTCCGCGGACCACAATTTGCGGAACACTACTGTATATAATTTAATATCAATAACTACACTAGTGTCCACAATTAAAGCAATATTTGCAAAAAGTGGTAAATAATTATTTTAAAATGTAGTATGTTATTTATGCATGGTCAAAAACATATTTATATCAGTTTTAATGTAGGAAGACATAGTTAATGGTAGAATGGAAGGGTTGGAACTAGTATAGCAAGTGACTGCAGCCCTAGGTTGTAAAAATAACGTCCACTAAAGTATACGAAGGTGCTGATTATCAGTGTTTCTTAAGGACAGATGATACCAATGATACTGAACAGATTAGAAATGCCAAAACGAAGACTGTTAAATGACGCTCTACGCTGGAGAACTATTGGAAGACTTGAAGGGCTGGATAATCACAGACCAAAGTAATCAGATAACTCAGAGTAAATCCTCAGTAGTTAATCGTCCTTGGAGACTGTTGATTGACACTGAAGACCGGTCAAGGACACCCAAGAGTTATATTTGGAAGCGAAGAACGTTATTTACAAATAAACGCCAGACGCCACAATTGGAGTACCGTCCGTCAACTGGCATCAGACCACGCTGCTGCAACAGGAAGGCAGACTCCTCGAAAAACTGCATAAAAGGCTAAGTGAAAGATGAATGTATGCAAGGTGACCGGTAGTCTGTGTGCCTTTGAACGCTGCTCAGAGAAGGAATCGTCTACAATGTTGTAGAGATCACGATCATTGGACAGGTGAAGACTGGCCGTTCGTATTATTCAGTAATGAGTCGCGGTTTACTCTAGTCTGATTCTCGACGGTGCCTCATCTGGGGGATAACAGGAACAGGATATAATCCTTCCAACATCATCGAACGTGATCAATACATAAGTGGCGGGGTGATAATGTGGGCCAGCTGACGAACGCTTCTACGCGAAACCACCAGGATGAATGGACAAGGAAAAACTGCTACTAGATATCGCGATCCGATCTTGGCAGTAAATCAGAGAGTTACGGCAGCATGTGGGAGAAAATTTCTTCCTGATCGATGACAATGCCAGCCCTCATAGAGCCGCACTGGTGGACGGCTTTTTTTAAACAAAACTGGAACTACTGCCCTTTTAGACTGGCCAGTGCGTTAACCGGTCTTAAATCCAACTGAACATGTTTGGGACAACCTCGGAAAGCGAGTTGTTTCGCGATCACGGCCACCAATCTCATTTCAATTTCAAAACTTAAAAAAAAAAACTTCCCCACAACTCCTATTGTGTTGCATATAGGAAAGGGGGGGGGGGAAGAGCTGTAAAATGACCTCTCCCACCTTTATCACTTAATTAGGAGAGTTGCTTTGCCAATTTCAAAATATGTCGGTGGTGCTTTTTTTTTTTTTTTTAATTTTTCATTAATGTATTTTCAAAACGGTTTGATATCGTCACCTTAGAACCAGAAGGTACTATGTGCACTTTTTGACAAAATTGAGTTAACGCTGTAGTCAAAGACCTTGTTCTGAAGAGGATCCACCCAATAGAACATAACGACCTCTAAATGGCTAGAAATGTTAGAAATATAATTAATTTATACGGACTTTAAATGTAGCTTCAAACTTTACAGCTGGTTTATCTCAAAAGTAGCTGAAGTTGACATAGTACCTTCTGGTTCAAGGTGACGATATATTTTGATAAAATTTTGCATTTTTCTTAGTCTATATGGGGACTACTTCTGTACCAAATTTAATCAAAAACAGACGGTGAGGTAATTTTTTAAATAGAAAAGTGCTGATTTGACATGGAATGACCAACACACCCGTATTAGTTACGGTAGTAGTGGTGTATAGAATATATTTTAATGACATTCCAGGGTTCATTTTGGGCGCTAGAGCTAAATCTATGTATTTAATTTGATATACTGAGAAAAGATAATGACTCTATGGTGTATATAGGCAAAATGAATAAAACTAAGACTACCACATTATATAAATCCAATGAGCATACAAGCGATTTGCTTGAATGGGATATCTAATGAGAGGATTCTTCCTAGGGGAAATCACATCTGCTACCTCCAGACTTAGTGAAACCATGATTGTTGATGCCAAACTAAGTTGGATCTTTATTATGTTTAAGGAAATACGTATTTTGGAACACACTAACCTAACCTGCTACTACAGAAGCGTGCAAATGTCTTGCGCTTTCAACAGCAGAAAAAAAAAAGAGAATTCCGAAACCAAAGATGTAACCCATCACCAATATTATAGAAGAAACACTACAAAACTGTTATAAAGAACATGAGCTTGTCTGATGTCCGCACACTCCAAGCGTACATACCTCCTTATGTGGTGTCATTCTTTCTGCAGTGTTAAAGCCAGTTGCTAGTCTAAGACAACACAAATGAAGCTGTTAGATAAAGAGTTACTGTACAAACAAAAGAAAACAATAAAAACATACACACACACACACACATACTACCATACTAAAATTACAATTAATAACTGAGAAACTCTTACTCGTCCATGTTCCTCTAAAAATATGTTAGGCCTATAAAAATATCTGGGAACCCCGGTCACATTTCTTTTAATATTAGGTTCAAGATTTTAAACATATCAATGTAACATCTGTTTACAGAATATTAAGATAGACTGAACAAAAAAGCACTGCCTAGAAACATGCACAAATCTTTTCTCAAGTCTTCAGATTTTAGGCGTAAACTGGTTAGAATTAGAGGTCTTGTATGGGAAATAATCCAAATATAAAATACTGGTGCTTAACACATTTTGATTGATTTCAATTTCACTAGTTTCGGTTTACCCAAGGCAATATTTTTGATAAATATTTTTCTGAACTTGAACTACATCACGTTATTTCGTGGTTTAATACAATTGCTAAGATAAAATGCTATAACTGTAGCCATTAACACAGAGAACTTCTTAGTCTCTGGTGGTTGATGAAGATGAACATATGACTCACTGCAATAGAAGTTAGAACATATTTCACGGCCTTTAGGCACCTCAGGCCGTTGCTACAGAAGACTATGCTCGAGGATATCTCATGACGCTTTAATGATAAACGAGATCCTGCTACGAGAAAGTGGTAGGTAGTAAATGTATCAAAAATGGTTCAAAGTGAAAGACACACACTTGAAGTAGCATATTTTGGGGATGATTACGAAAGCTGTTTCAACAATACTGGAACGTAACTAACTTGATCAAATCTAACTTTTCCAGCGATCCTCAACTAGAACAGCATAAATTTACAAACCGAAATTGCATAAGAATTTACACGTGGAAGTTGCTAAGAATTGAAGGATAAGTACTATACAAACACTACAGACGCTGTAAAGTTTGGGGAAAACGAAAGACAGATTTCAGCAAAATTACAGAGTTGTAAGTAACAGTGGCTAGAGCAATAAAGTACAGAAAAACTGGAGGGAGGTCGTAGTAGCAAATCACTCGTAGTCATAAAATTAGAAAACAGTGAAAATTCCGTATATTCATAGCCTAGTAACTTGTAACCTAACCTGCAAGAGCTATAAAGGAAATTGACTCAGTGACTGAGCAGTTGAACACTAGTTCAGTGCTGGAACCACCACTAACAGTTTATAGATTAATAGCTGTCGATACATCTTTAAGTGGGTGTGAATTATTTACAAGAAAATGAGTGGTATAGAGCATGACTCAATAACTGGCGGAAGCTGGGGAACAATTGTAAAATTTGTCCGAATAATTTAAACCGTAACGGAAACGGAACTGTAGTAGTCATGGGTTCAAACTAGGCTATCAGCAGGTTTTTTTTTTTAAACGGTTATTTAAAAAGAAAACAGCCCACTTTTTCCAAGGGGTTTTTTTGGGGGGGGGGGGATTCTTCGAGTATTAGCAATGTTAACGTAAAGTTATGTACAGATCTCAGCAGCTCAGTCGGTAACGGTGTCTCACTACTGTGGAATCGGGAGGCATGGAGCGGGCCTGTTCTGTACGGAGGTATTTGCACTAGATTCAAGCTACGGCGTGGTTCGGGGCCCAAGATAATTATTGGTCTTGGCATTCCGCCATTCACAGGTGAGACTGAGAAAAATGAGGGAGAACCCCATTTGAGATGGTTTCACTGATCCTCCTGAGCAGGGTCTGATTTTTTCTTTTCCTTTTAATTTCTTCGAAGCCCTTTATAATTGCAACTTTGGCTCAAGCCGAATGGATGATGGAAGAACTGGACGAATAAAGAAAGTGGCAAGAACGGGAGACCTCGAGAAAACCATGCACACGGTGTTTGTTCAACCCAAAGCCTTCCGGGCACAATCCGGGATCGAACCAAGGACTCCCGGCACCAGAGATCAGCGCTCTACCACTGAGTCGCCACGACCCAAGTGGAGTCTGAATTGCTGCTCAACATTCACAGTGTCACTTGGCAGTCCGGAACACCAACCACCAGACCATAACATACGGAGTACTCAGTCCTTGGTCCAGGCGGTAACGTCGCGGACTTCGGATTGGCAATGGGTTCTAACCCCATGGCCAACTTCTAACTAAGGTTTTCCCTCAGTTTCACCAGGCGAATGCTGGAATGAAGAAAGTGGAACTTAACAAAGGTTCTGACTAAACTCGAATAATTTATTGTATTTCAACATCACAAAGTGTTGTAGATTTTAGACCCAAGGAAAAACACCAGGGGTGCACAAAGTTCAGCCAAGTTCGTCAGCGCTAAAAAAAAAAAGTGGTGAAATGGAGGATGGATGACCCAAGTTCCTTGGCAACAGCATGCTAAGAAGTACACTGGAAGTTGGCGCGAGGTGGCAAGTTGATGATCTTCAAGCCATAAGACTGGTGGCGGCCCTAAACCCACCACGCGGACAACCACCACCAACCCTAAGGCTCGAACATCATGAACCTTGTCACCTCGCACCAACTTCCAGAGTTCCTCTTAAATGCTGTCGCCAAAAAACTTGGCTCATCCATCCTCCATTTCACCACTTTTTATGGATGACGAACTTGGCTGATCTTTTTGCACTTCTGGTGTTTTTGCTCGGATTTCACAGCCTTTTGTGTATGTATGTATGTATATATATATATATATATATATATATATATATATCATACACAGCCATATTCAATCCACTACTGGATGAGGCCTCTCCCGAAGGGAGGTGGTGGTCTACTGCTCCCACGCTGACCAGACGTTTGGGAGTGGAGAGCCGAAGCTCTCAACTGTGATCGCTACCTCTTTATTCAGGTAGCTCCCCAATTGGCCTCACGACGCTGGGTGGACGCCGCACAGGCAACACCATCTGGAATACTGCAACGGTCACAAGTCCAAGCACTGACCAAATATATATATATATTATTGTTGATGGAAGGGTAAGGATCTCATTTTGAAATAACTTCCACAAAGTACGCCACTGCTTGCAGCCAGACAGTCAAGTATGCGAGCAACTAGGAAGAGCATTCCTAAGAATCCTGGGCTCATAATAAATAGCGGCGGAGCAAACATCACCAGCATTAGGCTTCAATTGACAGGCTCATCAAGAGGCAATCGACGGTAGTCTCCATTTTGGTTATCAGCCTGTGGCTTGGCCATACCACTACAAAGCTAGTCATTAGGACAATGACTGGGCGTCACTTTTAGAAGCACAACCAGCCAGCTGTACTTGCAGCCATCCGCCGTAATCTCACAGCCGCTTTGGAGTGACCCAGGGTTCCAGCCCAGCTGCCGCCTGTCATCATCATCTTGGATTCCTTGGTAAGCGAGATCTTGGTACGTTTGTTT
>JAGDQP010002172.1:61913-77721 GCA_022664845.1 Lepisma saccharinum
TACCTGAGTCACGTCAGTCAAGTGCCGGGATGGTACCACGACTTTCAAGATATATCTTCAAGTCATCAATATACATATATATATATATATATATACTCGCATCGCTTCGTGGCGGGCTGCGTCCCCTTTATCGTAACCAGGCTCTCCGGGGAACTGCGCTCCCATGGTCCAGATCTGTCTCCATACCCCCACCGGCAGAAAGAGCTGAGGTCGGTTCTGGGGTCTTAAGCACCCTAAGCTCACCACTGCGAAAAACTAGCGTAATGTATGTTTACTTCAGGCAAACATTTTCCTCTTTTCTTATATATTCTAAAGCATGAGCACAACGTGTAATTTCTCCCATTGCAGTAACAAAATTATATTATTTTTTTTTAATTAAGCAAAGTTCATCACTACGACTAGTCGCGAAGACATATGAAAGCTAAGCCAATGTACTACTCTGCTATTTACGTCAACAAGATGCGAACTAATGTTATAATACATGCTCCAAAAGCTTATTTTCTTTTCTAAAAGGATCATGGATCCGTTCGATAAATTATGCTTACTTTTAAGGAAAGCTCTTTCCGCTACAGGCTCAATAATATTACGATAAACTAAATAATATTAAGGCAGCACGTCTACAAAGTCCAGATATTTAAATTATAAAATAATTAACATAAATGGTCTGATCGTAAACGTACTGTTTTGTAAATTACTTGTACCAATTTTCGTCTATTGTTAAAGCAACACTCATATTTCGATAAATAAAGCAATAAAATCACGATGTGTAGATACACACACCACCCACGTGTGGTTCGATCCTCCCGCGACTAACCCCTGATGCCGCGGAACGACTGTGCATGTGGCCCTAAAATACACACACATCAGGGGTTCCCAACTCGAATACGCTTCAAGCTACGAATATGAAATTTTGTACACCTGCACATATTTGCCATATCTTCTTAACTTCGATAACCCACAAGATTTCGACAAACTCTTGTTCCTGTATAACATGCTTCTGCCAGTGGTGACGTTTTGTGACGCATAACTTGGCTGCATGCACTGCTGTGCATGTTGATAGCAATATCATTCTAGAGTTTCGTGATGCTATTCTAATAATCTAAAATGCAATGGTTTTTATAATTACGCACTTCTGTGAAGTGCCCTCATTTAAGTAATCATTTAAAAACAAAAATTAATAAAAAGTACAACTGGGTTTTATTGGGCTGGGCGCACCTTGGCGAACCTCAGTCGTCTACTTTCTCTATACGATCATTATGAAACAACGGAATACGTTTTAAATAATGGTCTGCAGCTAGGAACATTACATCACATAGACGCTCTACACCACTCATTCCTTTAAATATCACGGACACTTGTATACAAATCTAGCGTCAGCCAGCAATCCAGAAAGTGTTACGAATAGCAATGTGTCATTATTATTTCGTTAAATACGCACTCGAATTGATCTACACATAACAAATATGGAAGAGAACTACTAATTGCGTCACTTCATGTTATAAACGATACGTATTATGCTACAAAGATCACGAACGAGCGACAGCGAGTGAAGACGGATTAGTTAGCTGGGTTATATAATTCTTTTTCATTACACACGATCAAGATGACGTTTAATATTTGCTCTGTTCTCGCCGCCAACGCGGAAACAGCTCAACAGTATCAAACAACTTTTCGTTCTTTCACTCCCATGACTCGAATCAGACGAATTTCAAATGTGGTCGGCAAACCTGACTAATTATTTCCTCAAGAAATTCACGCACACACACAAAATAATGGGAAGAAAGAAAAACTGGGTTAGTTGAAGCCATCTTAGATTTTTCCTTTTATAATTACAGTATATATATATATATATATATATATATATTTATTGACATGTCCGCCCTGCGGCGCGAGGATACTAATTGATGAGCCTTCTACACCAGTACTTACCTTTAATCACGACGCCATTTGGATTCACTTTTCCCGCCTTGCACACTGCAGGAGTGCGCAGCGATTGGCTTAATAATATACCTCGGTAGTATCATAATTTCAGTAACTGCCTAGTATTACATTACATTTTCATAGCTCAATCTCTGTTGGTTCTCATGTTCTGAATAGGGTGACTGCACCAGTTTCCGGTCATTTAAGGAAAATTTCGACTTTTACGGTATGTAAATCCGCACGAAACATATAAAAAGGAAAATATTTGAGTCAATACAAAGCTTCGAGTTTGCCTTGTATTTACGCTGTATAAAATTAAGAAATGAATATTTGTAACCCGTAAGAAGAAAATAGATCATATAGCAAAAAAAAAACGCCAGTTCCAGCCACGTGTTACCATTAATTAGCCACTAGGTACCAGAATCCGGCCACACTTGTCAGTCTTACTCAAAGCATATATATAAAATAAAATATAACATAATATAACGTAAAGAGCCCATGTTCTAGGCATGCAAAACCTAAGAAAGAGAGTTTGTAGTGTTCTGCCAACAAAGAAAATTTCACTCGTAACCTTTGTTATAAGCAAATAAAAAAATCAGCACCTTGCAATGTGGTAAAATAAACACAAATGCCTGAGTTATTTACTGGAGGCAATACTAGGGCTAATTAAGTAGGGCAAACTGAATTGAATTTATTTTAAGGCCTTCAGGCAACTATGGCTCAGGCCGTATGGATTATGATGGGGTGAATTGGTGGAATGAAGAAAGTGGGAGGAAACGAGAACACCCACGCACACGATATTTGTCCACCACAAAGCCCATATGCTATGAGTAGGGATCAATCCGACGACCCCTAACTCCAGTAGGAGCACTCTACCAACTGAGCCACCGTGACCCCTAAGTCTGGTTAAACTCCACCTAAACTTTTGCCTATTCTGTCTTAATCATCAGAACCATAACTCGTACAAGATTTACACAGAATATAGTTTCCTTCATCCGAACCCAAGTATAGAAAAAGGGTTCCCTGACCTCACTTCATGGTATGTGCGCTGGATTCACGCTTCGGAGCCCAATATAATTGTACGTCCCGACATTTCGCCATTCACAGCTGAGACTGATGAAAATAAGGGAGAACCCCATTCAAGATCGTCTCACAGATAATCAGATAGCGTCTCATGTTACAACTTACATCAGACAAGTGTAGTATTACATGGTATATTTTGGGTGGGAAGATAAATTATATTTAAGGAGATATTAATTTTTTTAACCACGTTCCGGACTGACATTTCTATGTTCCGGACTGACTCTTATGAAATAAAACTAGGATTCTGGGAATACGAGTTTATTTAGCAATAATATTGTGCACAAAGTAACATATAGCACACTTAAAATATGTGGATATAAACTAATAATCATTTAAGATTACAAAACTGGCTACAAATTTTTCCTTGAATAGTGCGTACGCTTCTAACAGGGTGGTAAGTAAGAACCTTTTTGGATTTTTTTTTTTTTTTTTTTTTAATTACCACATTCTTCAATAACGGTGGCACAGTCTTTAACATTGGGAGATTGCCAGGTCACAAAATCTTCATTGAAGAACTTCACAACGTTTGTTTTGACTTCGGGAGATAACTGCTTATGGACATGTATTTGAGAGTCCAATTTTTTCATGATTCCCTCGTCCCTTGCAAAAATTGTCACCAGTGCTTTTCTTTTTATAGGGTCCCTTGGAAGGGCCTCTGATGCCTTTCTCTTGGCCTTACCGAGTGACTGACGGCTTTTGAAAGCTTTGTAGGCGTATTGGGCTTCCCACCGCTGTTGGAAGGTGTGCATAATACAGGCGTCGGGTCTTTACTAGTAGAGGGTGACGGCTGACTTTTCATTATTGGCTTCTGTATTTTATATCATCCTTTCACGTTTTCTTTGTTCTGCTTTATACCACCGATTCTTTGCACGTGTAACAGTTTTAGAAACTTTTGATGTTTCATTCAGTTTCCTCTGTCTTTCCTTTTCAAGGTATTCACTATACTTGCCACTTTCCTTTAACCTTTCCCTTCTTTTCCGTACAGCATTTGTTAGCTTTGGCATCGTTACAAGTTGATAGGCTTACTCAGTTCAAAGCTCTGAAATAAAAGATAGCTGTTTGCTGTACAGAATCCCTGCTAAGGTATATAAATATTAGGTAGCGCAATCAGTAGATTTAAATTCTCATTGGCTGAATGCAAGGTATGATGTCATCAATTTCCCGCAAAATCCTCCATATGACGTTATTCGCAATGGAACGTGGGAATTCAATTTTGTTCACTGTTCTTGTGAATGACACCCCATCCACCCCTCCGCTTCTGTGAGGCGAAAGCAAAACAAATCTAGACACGGAAAGAAAGAAGTCAGTCCGGAACACAGCTAAATGTCAGTCCGGAACGCAGTTTACTCTGTTTATGTGAGAAGCTGCAGTAAAGTCCTATGGTTCATTTGAAAGGCTGTTTAGAGGAGACAGAAAATTTTAAATATTTTTGTAATCGGTACACATACAGGCAAGCTACATAAAATTAAAAAACGAAAATGTTCCGGACTGACACGAATGTAAATAGCAAATATTTAATGTAGAAGATAATTATGTTTTACATATTTTATAATAATTTTACTGCTTGATCTATGAAGTACTGATTATAATGCAACAAATATATTGATTTTGGGCAATATTTTGGTTTCAGTCCCTCTGGAAAATCAGTTTACAACTCAATTACAAATGGCCTGTTTTGATAACGTGCATAATCTGTTATTTAAATTAGCATTATTTGACAGTGAAATGTAAATTGTATTTAATTAATCTGTTTTGATCTGAATTCTACATGAAATTAGCTTTCAAGTGATGTATCACATATATGTGTGCCAACAGTTTCATTTTTACCTTAACAGGTTGACATTTGTCTGGAAATGCCCTATATATATATACATTTTCATAGTTGCCAATCAGTTATTCTTAATCCTCCCTCACCCATGGCGGAAGCTTATATACTCAAACGTATATGTATCTTTTACTCTTAATACATTGCTTTATGACTCCCAAAACTTATTCTAATTTGCGTTTCAACACTTATACACACTGTAACGTTACCTTTCTCGTAAATTAAACCCCAATGAAACAAAACGCGATCGGGATACAAAATACACCCCAGAGGAAACCTTTTACAGGTAAGTGCCCTTGTACACAGTAAATGTCAATTTCTAGTTTTGTAATTCTCGTATCTGCAAAATTAGTTTACCCCTTTGTATATAGCATACCGGTAGGAAGGTGCTCTGGCTGTATCGTAAAGCATAGCCAATGTACAGTGAAATGCTGGTACTCGTACCTCAATCAAGTGCAAAGACGAAGCACACAAAGATAAGGGCGAATACTTAACTCCAACCTACGAATAATTAACGTAATTATACGGTTTCACTCCAACTTAATCGCTTTCAGTTTTTCGTGAAAGCCCCGCCTACTAAATCAAAAAAAGATGCATTCATAAATGCCCACTACCAAATAATAGTTTTGATAAAATGTAGCTACATCGCTCCTGCACAAATGGGCTTAATACTTTGCTAGTCGCAGGATTGTAATAGTTATGCAATGTTCAATAAAATAGTACCCATGTAAGAACATATGATACGATACACGTGAAGATTCTACATTTCGTACCCTTACATATTGCCTTCACATTGCCAAAATTTTTATTTCAAGCACGTGCCACAAAGCAATAGTCAGTTTTTGATTAAGCAGAAAATATCACGAACCTAAATAAATTAGCTATCTAACAATTATTTGGTTACATACCCCCTACATTACTACTAACCATGCGCAAATTTCAAAATTTTACCGCGAAAATCTGATGTACTTACAGTCAAAAATATTTACACAGTTGTCTATCCTTCCTCTTAATTGTTTTTGGATATTGGATAAGGAGAAACTGCTTTAAACAGAAACATTAAAAATGGACTATAAATAAATAAGTTTAAAAAGCCATTTCAAGCCAACTGTTAAAAATTAAAACACTTCCGCCTCACACGCTAACCAGCAGTATTCTTCTTCTTCTACCAACTTACTTTCTTAGATATGCACGCAACGCAACCCATCGGAAAGTGAACAAAATCATACTTTTCTGGAAAGAACTAACTGCAGTAACGTTTAAGTTCAGTGGATTTTTATTTATAAACCATTCTCAAGATGTTAAATTTAAATATTGACATGTAATATCATATAAAGTAAATCCATTATCGCCTATTGAATGTAAAAAAAAAAGAAAAAAAATGTGAATTAAAATGATTATGCGCAGTCCTAACAGCTAAATTGTAAATTCCCTGATGGACCAAAAGATCGCACGTCCGGCCATCCCTTTTTACTCATGAAGTGATTTGTAGTGTTCGTAATGGAACGGTATACGCTGCTAGGTTAGCAGTACGTCTTTTACTCTCCGATTTAATACCAATTTTTTTAACGGGTATGCATGCCTATTCCCTGGGGGAGTTGCTGGACTTTCACCAGGCGCCTCCCCAGGTGGCGGATAGGGGAACGCCTACCAGATATGGCAGGTACCGGAAGTCGGGGCGGACCAAAACCAGCACTGCTGCCTTGCAGTTTGTAGAGGGATCTACAAAGGCTAGGGGAAGAGGACCCCGACAGAAAACTCCAAGTCCTCCAGGTTGGGGGTTGAGCGTAGGGCCAACTACCCTACCTCTAAAAAATAACATCAGTTCAGAAAACAAAAACACAGCCTCGGAAAGGTGGATCGAAGGATAACAGACAAGGAAATACGGAAAAGGACCATGACTGGAAGATAGCAACGTGGAACATTAGAACAATGAGATTTATCGGAAAGATGGAAAAATTGCAGAAGCAGTACAAGGACTCAAAATAGATATAGCAGCATTGCAAGAAACAAGATGGAAAGGACAAGGAAGAATAGATAGGAAGTCATATACATGTTACTATGGAGGGAACGAAGATAAAACGGGGAACTATGGAACAGGATTCATTGAGTCGAACAGAATCATGAACAACGTAATAGCATTCGAACCTGTAAACGAGAGGTTAAGCAATATAAGAATAAAAGGTAAATCCCAAAACATGACTTTAATCACGGCCCATGCGCCGACAGAACAAAAAGAAGGATTTTACGAAACACTGGGGAAGGAATACGAGAGAATACCAAAATTTGACACGAAGATAATACTGGGAGATATGAATGCTCAAATCGGAAAAGAGGAATTTCATGACCAAGTAGCATGTAAACACACACTGCACGAAGAGACCAAAGAGAACGGGACAATGCTGAGTCAATTTCCACTGAGAAATAGAATGATAGTTAAAAGCACCTAATTTCCACATAAAAGAATCCACCTAGGAACCTGGAAATCACCTGACCATACGACAGTAGACCAAAGAGACCATGTTCTGATTGACAAAAGACACTCATCAACCATCACTGACGTACGAAGTCACAGAGGACCTAACTGCGACACAGATCACTATTTAGTTAAAGCAAATCTTAGACAAAGAATAACAAAACAACTGGTAAAAGGAACGAGAGGAGTAAAGTGGGAAATGAGAACTTTAAAATAACAAGTACCAAAGAAAAGTACAGGCAAGTTATGTGATAAACTAGGAGAAACAGAAGACTTAGGAAGCAACGAAACAATCGACAACAACTGGAACAGATTAGAAAAAAATCTCATAGAAGCAAATGAGGAAGTTATTGGAAAGGAAACCAGACAAAAGATGAATGAGTGGTTTGATGAAGACTGTCAAACTGTAATCCAACAGAAGAATGAAGCCAGGATTAAAATGATTCAAAAAGAGACTAGAAGTAACAGTGAAATATATAAAGAGTTAAGGAGAGCAGCAAACAGAACATGTAGACAACAGAAAAAATAATTCTTAAAACGGTCTATAGAACAGGTAGAACAACTAAGCGGAGCAAATGAAATAAGAACGTTCTATACAGCATGGAAGAAAATGACTAAAGGATATATACCGAAAGAAATAGGATGCAAGGACAGCAATGGCAACATGATTAGCAACACAGAAGAAATATTGACTAGATGGAAAGAATACTTCCATGAACTATTCTATGACGGGAATGAGGGTGAAGAAATAAATATTAGAATAGAATGCAAAGACGAAGACGAATTAGAAACTGAGCCAACATGAGAAGAATTCTATAGATCATTGTAGAAGATGAAGAACAACAAAGCCCCAGGAGAAGATAACATAACGGAAGAAATGCTTAAAAACACTGGAGAAGAAATGAACTATATAAAATGATAATAAAAATATGGAAAGAAGAAAGAATGCAGGAAAGCTGGAAGACAGGAATATTGTGCCAATACATAAGAAAGGAGATAGAACGGAATGCGCAAATTACAGAGGAATCACACTGTTAAGTATATATTATTCACAGGAATTATACATGGAAGAATACAAAAAATAATAGAAAAGGAAATCGGAGAATATCAGGGTGGATTTCGAGCAGAGAGAAGTACTACAGACCATCTATTTAAAATCAGGCAAATAATTGAAAAACATTTTGAACATGATATTGACCTACATCTGTTGTTTGTTGATTTTAGAAGCGCATTTGATAGTATTAATAGAAAGATACTAATTGAAATAATGGTAGAAATGAAAATACCAGCTAAATTGATCAACCAGACAGTCATAACACAAAGTCAAACAAGTTCGCTAGTCAAAATAGGTAACCGAAAAACTGAAGAGTTTATCTACAATAAAGGAGTGATGCAAGGCGACGGATTGTCCACAACTTTATTTAACATAGCACTACACGGCGTCATAAAAAGATCGATAAAAGAGGAACAATATTCCACAAGTTAAGCCAAATACTTGCATACGCGGATGATGTTATAATAATATCCAAGACTATCAAGGAACTACAGGAAGTGTATATAAGAATGCAGGATGAAGCAAACAAGTATGGACTAACAACAAACATAAGTAAAACAAAATATATGATAATAACCACCAAAGAGAAACAGCACAGTAATATCGTAATAAAGGGGAAAGAATTCGAAGCAGTAAAAACGTATAAATATCTGGGCATGCTGATAAACAGTCAGAATAAAATGAGAGAGACAATTAACGAACGAATTCAGGCGAGCAATAGAGCATATTATGCTAATTTACAACTACCAAAAAACAGGCTAATTAACAGAACATCGAAACTCAAGGTTTACAACACACTTATTAAGCCTATTGTGACATATGGAGCGGAAACATGGGTAATTTGGAAGGACGACGAAGAAACACCAAGGAAATTCGGAAGTAAGATAGTGAGGAAAATTTATGGACCGGTGAAAAGGGATGATCAATGGATCATCAGAACAAACGAAGAGATAAACAACATATTGAAATACGAAGATATAGTAAGATTTGTTAAGGCGCTGAGACTGAGATGGTATGGGCACTTATTAAGAATGAAGGAAAGCAGAATGCCAAAAAGGATAATCAACGAGAAAATCTTTTCCAGTAGAAGAAGAGGGCGTCCTAAAATAAGATGGATTGATAATGTAGAGCAAGATCTGAATTGTATGATGGTTAAAGGATGGAGAAAGAAGGCCAAAGATAGGCAGAAGTGGAGGCCAAAGCTCACCCCGAACTGTAGTGTCAGTTGGTAAGTAAGGTAAGGTATGTATGCCTATTCATATATACGAATACAAGATTTTTATCATAAGCTAATCGCAATATTTTTCATTTACTTCAATAGTATTTTACAACTGGAAAAAGAATTTCTTTAGAGCCATTAGACATTTTTATCTTTTGTTGTGTTATAATAGAAAGAAAATAATGGGGAAGTTCTACACGGATGTACTTATTACAGTATTCGTCGAGGGATCATGAAGAATAGGCCTATTTGTCACATTGTCCAGTATATTGCAAAGCTCGTGTTCTACGAACTAGTATATTAGTACGGGGCGCAATTGAGTTTTTTCGCCTTAATTCAAAATATTTATATGACAATATATTTTGATGGTACCTGTATGTAATAAGAGTGCTGAAACCTAATATCATGGGTATATGGTACTAGAAAAGATGTAACATCCTTACAATTTCAAGACGGTTTGTAGCCTTAACAACTAGAAATAACAGGCTGTGGCTGGTATGGGGTATTGTAGAGGAGTAAGGGAAGGTACCCCAAAGCTGAAAAGGTTGTATATGTAAGAGTGGAGGAGATATGAAATTAACAGTTAATTTTTTTTTAAATTGTCATCCGCCATGTTGGTCTCCCGCCGCTCGCCGTGGTACCGCAACTGATTATACGAACCGGTGATAATTGCGAGACTGTGAAACCCGGTGTCAAGCGCCCGCACTTCCCCGCGTCTCCCGCCCGTAAAACTGTATGTGATAGCTTAAATGTATTATAAGATATCGATTTTTATTAAGGATGTCATTTTATTTTGTAAGGAAGGGTTTATCATTTTATTTTGACGATGGTACATTCGCCGTCAGCACAGATTTTCCGTTGACTTTAGCGACGAAGACCACTTACAGAAGTAATTTCGTCCTCTTACATCTTTCGATGTTTTTGGCGGTTTCGATTTGGGAATGCGCAAAGTTTATTGTCCTGATTGGAGGATTTTTTTGCTTGATACCTTAGTGTTGGGAGCGTGCAAGAACATGTTTTGGCTTTCCTTGGAAGGTGAGTGTGCAGGTGCTATTTTAACAGCAGGTATTTACAAGAATTATCTTTATGTCTGCCGCTTGATTGAAAGCGGCGTCAGTTGAATGACATTTTTATTACTTTAACAATTACTATTTGTTTCACTTGTTTTATGGTTACAAATCCTGCATGGACATGCTCCGGTTTTTTAAGAAGTTGACTGTGCAGGTATTCGTTTATTTTTGTTTGTAGTATTACTATGTTTGTTTCTAGATATTCTTTTATGAAAGCAGGTGTTTACAGAACCAGCTGAATTTTGTTACTTACGAAATAGGTCATGATTTGTAAAGTTGATTTATTTCTAAACTTTTTGTGTACAGTTGTGCTGTATTATGATATTAGACACTAGTAAAATCATCATGCATTTTGACGAAGATCGAAGTACGTATGAAGGCGATGGACCGTCGGCGGAGAATCCTCCTGTTATTTACCGCAGTGCATCTACCTCAAGTTTAGAGGTAGAATTTAATTCAGATAGTGATGAAGGGTATTATGTTTCTAGTGCTGAGGAAACTGAAAGTGTTGTATAGAACACTGGAATCGAGCTTCAAGCTCCGTTCCATTTTATTTTATTTTAGACGGTTTTGTTTCGTTTATATTGGGCTTCAAAAGGGATGGATTTTTTACTATGGTGATCTCCTGATCATTAGTACTGTTTGATCATCGCTTGTTATTTTTCGAGCAAAGGTATATATTATCGTTTTCTTTACTCTGGCGTAAAGTTACTTTCTCTTGAACTACTTTTTGAAGCATCAAAAGTCAATAAGTTAACTACCGAAATGTCAGCGGTTAACAGTTGATGAGTTGACTAACAGAACAGATGAGTTGTCTGGTGCGGTGCGTCACACAGACTCACAGATCGAAGAAGTTAATTCCACCTGTGAGACTAGAACGAAAGAACTCAATTCTTAGTTACGTTCGTTGCGTGATGAAGTGAAGTCTCTGCGGAGAGAGTTTTCAAATCACGTAAAGCCCAAATAGCTTGTTCTCGTGGCCTAATGTCATCTCGAAGGGGATTGATGTAGGTACTATTTGTACTTCAACTGTTACTTCTGCGCGTGTCAGTGGTGCTCAATTTTCACCACCAGTAGTTCATGTTGGACTTTCGGGACTTCAGTGCAGAGTCATCATCATTTTGATTTTTCCATACCAAACAGACTGACCAGTGAAACTGCATCTGTCTTTCCTTTCCGTACGTTTAGTGAACATAATTCTACTTGGTTAGGTAATGTCCATACGAACGTGAATCCAATTTAATTAATGATCCGAAGTCTTGGTAACCCGTGGTTGACTCGGGAAGATACAAAAATCAAAATAACGGTATGATTGAACGTTATTTTCTTCCAAACCTCTAAGGTTAGCTGATTTAGAGCATTTCCCGGTACTTTCTGGCCAAGTGCAAACTCAGTCTCCACAAGCCTTTTTGAAAAATCTGGAACAGATCTTCGCTTTTATAATGTTACCTGGTTCTGATAGACTCCTAATTTTGGATCGTTGTCTTCAAAATTTTGCGTTAGGTTGGTGGAGCAAAATTAAAAGTAAAATCCGTACTTACGCCGAGTACACCAAGGCTTTTCTTGTACAATTTTGTGATGAACGCGTCAGAAAAATGAAATTAAGACGATTGCAGAACCTCAAATATGTTACTAGCGAGTATACGTCCATAGTTGAATATATGAGAGCCGTGAGTAAAATGTACAGACACTTAAGTGATAAGCCTAACGAAGTAGAGCTGATCTACTTCTAGAGTCTTTACCTGTTTCCAATAGCAGAATCATGCGGTTGTGACGAGCTATACTAAAAGTGAGAACGTTTGCAATAGGAACAATAATAGTAATAATTCAAGGATATAAATTTAACAATCACAATGGACGTGGTAACAATTACAATAATAGTAATTATAAGCACAATGATAACAAGAGAAATTGGAGAGGTAGGAACTCTAATAATCAATTTAACAGAAGTGGTCCTCCAAATAATTCTGTTAATTCGAGTGTTCGGTCAGTTGACCGGGGTGGCCATCAGTCTCGCTCCAATGTTGGTAATTCTAAAAAAAATACTAATAGCATTAGTAATAGTAATCCACTTCCAAGTACTTCTCAGTTGTGTATCCATTGTCAAAGTATTTCTACCGTGACAAATTCACAGGTGCCAGATGCTGGTTATAGGACAAGTAATTATAGAATGCCTGGTGGGAGAGCCAACACTAGCGTTGCTGGGGTTAACCTAGTGACTACTGAGGTTTCTCCTGACCAAGTATTCCATAATTTAAACTCCCAATACTGTCTTTAGAGAGGTCAACTAAGGACCGCTGGATCAAACTTGAGCGACCTAGCGATAGTTCAGTACCTGAGACTTAGAGTGTTTCAAATCAGGATGGAAAGTTAGTATTCAACGTGTCGTTCGTAATCGAAGGCGATGATATAAATTCTGATGAAGCTTGTGGCGTTAGTGGATCTTTAAGAACACCTAAGGTTATGGGCAGAATAGCAGGATTCGATATAGAATGCATGACAGAAAGTGGTGGTGAAGTTAATCTGAATTGGGACACTTGGAAATGCTTTCTCACAAAATTTCCTCGAGCAAAATTAAAATCAGCTTCTAATATTCGACTTAGAGGTTTCTTAGGAAATTGAAATCGTACGGTCAAGGGAACTCAGAACATTTTCCTTAACATAAAAATTGCAATCGTACGGTCAAGGGAACTCAGAACATTATCCTTAACATAAAAGACAATAATTTTTAATTGAGAGTTTTTGTGGTCGTAGAACTTCAAGTCAGTCTTTTATTGGGAATGACCTTCATTTCTGATTACGAGTGTCAGTGTGTTTGCTCGTAAATAATTATTAATTTAAATAATATTCACTAATATTTCTGATTTCATCACTTGGTAATTTGACTCTTCGTTTAGTGTTGAAATGTAAGAATTTTGGTCTTTCTGGTTTAAATCAGGATCTGCTAACAGTGTTGTTTTGATGGGCTTTTGGATCGTCATTGAAGGCGGTAAAACGTGCGTGTCCTTGTTCAGTAGAAGACATCAAGCTAGCAAGTTATTAAGACAGGAAACTGAACTTCGGATTTCCAGAACCATGAAATCTTAATAAAGTATTCGCGTTTAAAATTCTTTCAGTTGCCTGACAGGTATGAGTATAAATATCTAGTTTCAATCCAAAAAGTGTCATCTTCGCCGCTACCAGGTTAGCTCAGAAATAACAGTTTGAAATCTTGTAGCAAGTTTCGTCTCTTCGACCATGCATCTTGTGACGTTAGTGAACGTAGATACCTTCAAAATTTTGTGATATTATTTCTATTGCGATTTTGGACATTTTAAACTAAATTTCCCTAACAACATTTGCTTTCGGTTATTTAATACTCTGTTCGAGATGTTTATTTTCTCCGTTTTAGTTTTTGAAGTACAGGGTGAAATTCTCAGCATGCAAAGCTAAGCTCGTACGGTGAACATGGGTTGTCGGTATGTTTAAGTTTCTGTGCTATACAATAGCTAAGACCCGTTAATGTATTTCTCCCTCACCTCCTCATTACTTGAAAGATACTCACATTTGAGTATTAGAATGTTTTATTTAATCTTTTTTAGCTATTTCTGCGAAAATATGTTAATTTCCGAAAAAGCTCACTATAGTTTTTCTTTCGGTAAAGGTTTAATACCTACGTTCAGTGGTACATGGCTTTAGTTTTCTTTCGATCGTTAACGTATGAAAATTTTACCTTAGAATATTCGAATAACTGACACGATCGTAAGACTTGTTCTAAACTAAACATCTGTAAAGAATTTAAACAAGTATTACAGAATTTTGTTCCAGCATTGAAATTTGTTTCTTAAGATACATCAGATGCATATAACTTCACTCTGTCCGCCTTGTACTTGCCTTATTTACTGTTTGGAACGTATTGGAAAAGGTGCTTTTAATGGAACTGACCCAACGACAATTGTTACTTTTTCGTATGGTATTCAAGAAAGGTTCAGAAATTCGAATTACTTGTTACTGGGGTGAACCAAAAGTTTGTTCGTTTTCTGTGTTGTTTCAGTTTGTGCATTTTTTTGAAGTCAATAAAATTACCTTATATGCAAGTGTTATATATAATTTGTAGCTTTTGAAAAGCTCTATCCTATTTACTAAGTAGATACAATTAATTAATTGATCATTTATTTTTTCGTTTTAAAATAATGGAAAAGTTTGAATTTGAGTACTTTTACGTCACTACTGGAAACAAGAGTTTAAAGCTACTGAGGCGGCAAAGAAAATATGCGAAGTGGAAGGAGAAGAGGTTGTCTCAGTTCGTGGAGTACAAAAATGGTTTAAAAAGTTCAATGAAGGATGCACAGACATCAGAGATAAGCCACGTATGTTGTCCTATGACGGTGAATACTGAAGCCATCCGTGAAGCCGTCGAAACCAATTCATCAACCAGTACTCGCAGAAAGTCGGCTGAACTCAATATTCCACAAACATCAGTTGTTCGGCACCTTCACGATCTTGGAGAGGTCAACAGGCGCTGTCGAGAAGTGCCGCATGAGTTAACGGTAAATCAAGCTCAAGATCGTGTAGAAACCTCCCGAAAATTGCTGGAAAATCCACGTGACGACCGTTTTATCCGCCAAATTGTGAGTTGAATTGAAAAGTAGGTTTATTTCAGCACCCTAGACAAGCAAAATCAGTGGCTAAATCCCGGACAAATGGCGGAACCGGTAGCCAAACGAGACCGGTTCCCCAGGAAGACTTTATTGTGCGACTGGTGGAATTTTGAAGGTGTAATCCACTTTGAGCTAGTTCCAAACAATCGTAACATCGACGCAGACCAATATTGTGCACAACTCGACCGAATGCCCACAGTGTTGCGTCGGAAATACCCAGCATTGGTCAATCGAAAGCGAGTACTTCTGCAACAAGACAACGCCAAATCAAACACCGCTAGACAAACTAAGGAAAAGATCAAAGAACTCGACGCGATTGAACTTCTACCACACCCAGCATACAGTCTGGACCTTGCGTTATCTATCACCTTTTTCGCTTCATGGCACACTTCCTTCGCGGACGCGACTTCAACAATCTGGGCGAGGTCGAAAACAGGTGCCGCGAGTTTTCCGCCTCTAATAACAAGGATTGGTACCGCCGTGGGATCGAGCAACTCGCCGATAAATGGTTTCAGACAATA
>JAGDQP010002172.1:77821-106103 GCA_022664845.1 Lepisma saccharinum
TTCTGTCCAACTGGTTTCAAATGTGCGGATATATTTCAAAGAACAGATGGAATCGAAATAGTTTTTTTTTCTGTCAGGAATATTTTCTTTAAGTTATGTATTTTCCAATCTTGTCACAAATTATTTTTTTGAGTAAATTTTGTATTACCGAACCTAGAACAAAATATTACTCTCTGTGCTCATAACTAATCCAAATATGTTACTTGATTGAAACAAACTCTTAGTAAAAAGTACTTATAAATTTTCATTGCGAAAGCTTTAATAGGTAGAAGTAGCTCAATATTTAAGTTTTGATGAAATTATGCGTTTCGCACGAAGGTGTTGTGTTTTGAACGCAAACTGCTGTGTGCAATGCAAGTGTTGCTAAACCGTAACTTTGCTTTCTTTAAAGGGAGTGCACGTAACCTGAATATTCTAAATTGATATATGCTTTGTTTTACTTTAATATCTTTCATGAACGGTTGGGTTCGTGCTTTTGAAATTTGGTACATTTGCTAGTGACCTTGAACACTAGATGACAATATCGCTGTCTTCTGGCAGATAGATAGTTTATTAGAACTTTGGTTCCCCTTACTCCTTCTCTTTCTGCTAGAATACGACGAATGCCATTGGTGTAGTCAACCGTCACGGGTCCCACTATAGCATAGGGTTCGTTGTACATTTCAAGTACTTTTTAAATATCCACGCAGTGTTATGTTTTAACGTGTTCCACGATATGTCGCTGTGTCACATATTTACGATGTAAGTTCAAAGTTTTAACCTCTGTGTTTTAAGTGTGTCTATGGATAAATTTTAACTTTTCGCCTCCAGTCTGATGACTGTTTCCTTGGAGGTTAGCGCTACTCAGGTACCTTTCTGTGTTGTGGGGAGGGTCGTTCTCAAAGTTCTCTCCTCTGATAGGGCGAAGAATCATTTATCTTTCTCCCCCTCTTTTCCTTCGTTTTACTTTACATCTTTTGTTTGCTATGCTTGAAGTTTATTTACGTTTCGGTGATCGTGTGCTCCCTCTTCGGGTTTTCTCCAATACTCGAACGTTCTCTCTAGTATATTACATTTCATATATATTATTTCTGCTGTATCAGTCTGATGCCTTATGTTACTCGTCTGATGCGTGGTTGTGGGTGATGACCCAGTCTGGTGAAACTGTGCCTTAGCTCTCACGTGACCTCGATGGGAATGTTCAGCTATCCAGTTTCCAGTCTGTGTCATTGAAAATTGACAATTTAAGAGTGTTACCCACTAGTCCGTTTGAATGTGAAGTTTCACGTTTCTTTCTTTACCCTTCTTTAGGCTAGTAAATCCTCGGTTGGTGGAGTGTGACGAGGCTTCACGGGGACGCGACTGGAAGTGCATTTGATATGATCGGCTCTGCTGCTGTTTCTGTCCTTCGAGTTGTCCGAGAAGGTTTCTAGCAAGTGACGACTGTAATTGTTGGCTCTTCTGCTGTTTCTGCCAGTTACCTACTTGTTCTGAGAAAGATCTGTTTAGACAGTGAAGTTTCATCTACCACTATGTGTTCTAGTGAAATTGAAAATTCACGCGGATGTGTGATTTACACGATTGATGATCAGTGTATTTTAAACGCTATCGAAAATTGGAAATATAAAAACAATTGTCCCTTATTGTGTGCTGTTTTTGTTTTCTTTCTTGGATTTTTTGAAATAAAAGATTTGTTTTTACCTTGATACGAAAAAACTTTATTTACAATTTTCTTTTAGTTTTATATTATTTTTTAAAATATATTTTATAATCTCATCGGTGTTTAAGATTCGTAGATTGAAAACTAGGAATCATATTTTTTCCTCGCACACTGAAATAAATAAGTACAATGCACAATAGTCCATAAAGAGTAGATTCTTCGTGCTGAATTCGAGTTTTGTTTACATAATTTGTAATTTCGTTTAAAAAAAATAAATAGGTTTACTAGGTTCATTTCCGAAGCTGTCGAAATATTTGCCCCGTCCATATTTATTAATATATATATATATGGCAGTCCAGTGAATTCCAGGGAAGTCGACGGACTTAAATTTACTATAAGTGCCGCTGGATATTCAACATGTTTTGGTAAAGTCTCCACTGAAATAATTCCAGTAAGAGTAGTTGTACTAGTAGAGTCCTGATGCACAATTTTTAAAATATCGTCACTGCACATCTGATTCCCTTTCACTTATTGGCGTTGGTTCATATACTGTTCTGTTCTTAGAAGAATAAAAGAACATAGATAATGATAAGTTAAATAGTTTGCGTATACTGACCCTTCTTTTAAGGCGCAACGAAAACTTGTAAACTGATGGAGATGGGGAACACAACTTTGTAATGGAAATGCTAAAGCATTATATTTTGGACACTGTATATCTTCCAAATTAACCACTGTTTTTGTAGAAGAGACTCTATGTAAATTTGCAGTGCTTTGCCCTGAGTGAATACACTATCACTGTGCGAGGTATAATTGATATGTTTTAAACTTCGCTGTATTCAACTTCAACTTCTATTTAAACCAAATACATGCTGGCATATATAATAATTTGCCTACATTAAACTAGGAATAATCTCTGATATTGGAAATTGAGGTTTGAATATTCAACTCTAAAAATTATTGGTATCTACATGAACTATTGCTAATTCTTTGACTATGAAATTCTTTTCTTCATTACAATCGAAGGCTGAAAAGTGTACGACTGTTCTCATGGTTGATCTCAAACTAAACTAAATTTTACATGATCCGTATATACATTTCGATCCTTATCGGGTATAAGGAAATCAAATTGAGCGTAAATAACAGATGAAATAGAATGTGCAAGTTTTTGACTGGGCTTTATTCGGTAATTAACGGGAGATACCTTAATAACACCCCACGTAGAATCATCCAAAGTATTAATAGGAGAAAGAATAGAAACATAAAGAGTATTTCAATGAGGGTAATCAGGATATGTGACCGTATGACTTACATTTTCATGAAATATACCAGTTCCAAAGCACAAGATGTGATAACTTTGAACGTATAGTAGTTTAGCATAATCTGGAATAAGAGGATTGGAGGATAAAATTGGAAACCAACTTGTACTTGCAACTTGTTAATATTAAAAGTTTCAAAGTGGAAAAGATTTTCATGGTATTTTCCATTGAATGCAGCATTTGCAATAAAAGCTTTGGTACATTCTCAAGAAATATATTGTCAAGATTATATGAATCAACATTTGCAGGAATGGTATGTACTCTTGTTTCAACTCTAGTCAGTGGTAATTTCGCAGTATCATGAGCCATAATATTGTTTAATTGTAAAGCTAAATCAGCAGAAATATTAATTCGACGGACATAAAGAATAACATCTTCCAGTTTAATTTTAAATGAAAATTTTTCAGCTGCCATTAACCAGAATGCATCTTTACTACGACTTAATTTTATACGAAGATTGACTTTATTTGGAAGAGCTCGACATGACCCAGAAATATCAGTATGGAGTCGCCCATACATATCAATGGAAGCGCTACCAGCAACAAGAGATTTTCATTTATAATAACCAGCATTATTTTCATTGAGCACATTAAAATGCCCTGCAGTATCCTTATACCATAATCAAGTGGTTAAATGAATTTTTCTTCCATCTTCAAAATAATTAAGTAAAGCTTCATAGTATGCTCGAAAAGGGTACGCAGCATTTGAAGAAGAAATAATTTTATCATTTAAAGAAAGATCCACTTGACTAAAAAGTGAATGTAAAAAGTTATTCACCGGTGCTACATTATCTGCCAACACGGCTGGTGGTCCTGCTGCTACGTGTAAATTATCTCCATTTTCCCTTAATACTTTACACTGGACATAAACATAAATATGCACAGGAAGGATATATTCAGCAATATCTCCAGGCACAAGAAATTCTATATGTCCATCAGAAGAAAGCGATGAAATTGGTCGATACTTTACCATTCGAGATGATTGGATAGCAGTTTCTGTCACATGGACAGAAACTAAGTCGAATTCATTCGTACAGCATTCATTACTTTTAAGTGTGAGAAATTACATTCTTAACTGAAAATATCTCTACTCTTTCTTTTGTTACAAACACGTTTCCTTTTAATGTTAGTGGTCCAATACGCAAAGAAGTCTTACGATTACGTGTCCTTCTACTAACACTACCACTAAGTAACTGACTGACTTTATTTTCAGCTTTAGTTCTTAAAGATGACCTGCTTCGCGAACTCGTGCTTTTAAACATTCCTTAATAGGACGGTTTTCATGAATATCTCCCGCAACTTGTATTCCCGTTTGTAAAGCTTGTGACCCTACTGCTTTTGCTCCTAGCTTAATAAATGGCATAGTAAATCGAAACAGTCCGCGAAATGAACTTCCAATTACATGTTGTTGTTGATAAACAGGTCCTGCAAAGTATGGTACACCTCTACCTCTATACATAAGTGTATATCTTTTCATTTTGATAAGCGCTTAAAGTGAAGTGTTACGTTCAATGTCCCAGATGTGAATGATAAAATTCGACCTGCATGATCCTTTAGTAGTATTTATACAGTGCCAAATGAAAGTTTTCCAAGTGGAAAATAATATAATTCTGAAAAGTTATCGTTTGTACTTTCCCATAATAATTATCGGTTATAGCTATAATTCGTAAAAGAGAGGCTTTTCTATCGCCATTGTAATGCTAATAATGGTAACAAACGTAAAGATTTTATATCGTCATCAACGTTTACAGTGACAATCTTTGAATAGTCAAATTTTATACTTGAATTTATTTTATTGAATTCATCTAACAACTGTTGAACGGTGGAATAGTATTCTTGTGCTATTTTATGGTTTACATTATCATACCATATTATATTTTGACCAGAAATAACATTATCGTACGTTAAGGGATAATGAATGTTACTTCTACCATCCACGATTCATTTAAATGTATTCTATTCTTAAGAATATTTAAAAAATGTGTTGGACTATTAGAATAACTTTGAATGCTTCGATTAGAAGTTAGAGTAATGTAGAAACTATCGTCACTGCTTTCTCAAATCATTTTCCTTTAAAATGCAGTATTACGCTTGACGTTCCAAATCGAAATTGCAAATTTTCCCCGTGCACATCTTTTAAGTCTACTTGAAGAGGATCAAAATATTTCTTTTCAACTTTAACATATTGTGGACAATGAAAAATAAAAGATTTAATTTTCCTGTAATAATAATCTTGAATTCAAATTTTTCGAATTAGTTTTCCATAAACAATACCAATACAAACCTTTATTTCTGAGGAAATAAGATAATCAAGATTCGTGTGGGAAGGTACTGGAACATTTAGAAACTTTTGTTTCTTTTTCGGATTCATGGGATAAAAGTAAACTATGCGTGTATTCACTTTACAATCATTAATAAATCCTAAATATTTTGTAAACCAGCACTCATCGCGAAATGATATTCACGTTTAGGACTTCATTTATGAAAAATATAAACTTTATCTCTACTTTCCTCATATTGAATAACGATGGGATTTTCTTGTATTACTACAGGATCATCATTTATCATCCTTTTAACACTAATCATTTAACATTATGAAACTTTTTATTAAGAATACTACTGTCGTCAAATACATGTAAATTTTCTTCTTCCTCACATTTTTCCCGTTTGTTTACGTAAACTCGTACGAATAATATAAAAAATCCAATGTTTTTATTGATAATATCGGGCTGGAAATTTTGTATTATATTCTACTATATTTTTATTCCCTAACTGAATAAGTTGTTCTTCTTTTTGAATATTATAAAACTCCAATTAAACCTACTAACCAATTTCTCGTTAAATGAATTGGTTGACAAAGTTTCGTAGTATACGAACGTTTTATTTTCAAAAATATTAATGCAAACATTTGATGGTAAGGTAAGATAAAACTTATCGGGTTGTTCTTGAGACAGCATGTTTACGACTGAACAGATTTTTCTTTAACGCAACTATTCATAGAAGAAGGATAACAACCATTTCATATAAATCCAACCTTTTCTACATTTTAATACTTTATCAATTAAATAAGTTTTCCGTTTTCCTACAAAAACTTCTTGTAATTCCTGATGATAAAATGAACTTATCATAAGTTCGACATTTCAATCTCGAATTTTATAAATAATTGGATTACTTTTAATAGACTGACCCACTAAAATATTTTACGAGGCCATTTCGGTAAATACCATTATTCTAATTTATGTACATATTTACATACCCGAACATAATCTCCTGCTTCAAATTTGCATTTCTACTAACTTTCTTTCCTTACCCATATAATCTTTCCCAAATTTCATTAATATTACAATCATTTACTTGTACAGGTGCATATTTAATAGAAGAATGTTTCGTATGATTATAGTTTTTTACAAGATCTTGCAAAATATCAATAAAACTATAAGATAAAATGAATTGTATGGGCGGTAACAGCACTATGGCTTACGGCCGTCCCGATAACGATAAGTATTCTAGCAGTAAATCATTTAAATTTTCCCTTCCAAGTACGAATATAACGTTTTACGAAAGCAGCTCTCATTTCAAAATAAACACTATCATGATTCACTTGATATTAAAAAAGAATCCGTTTTACATGTTGGTTATAAAATTCTGTTCCTAAATCAGTTTGACAATGAAGTAACTATTTTTTTCGTTTACTGATTATTGATTCTATTGCTTTTGCCATGACAGAACCCGTTTTACTTTTGACAGAAATATAAATTGCATAGCGACTGAAAGCATCAATGGAACATAAAATATATCTATATCCATCATTACATTTTGATACGTTTCGCATATCTGCTAAATCCATTTGTACTAGTTCATTAGGTGCATTAAGATAATATTTTACGGGGAAAATGTTTATGTGAAGGAGCAAGTAAAGTGTATGTATCTTATGAAGCTAACCATTTTCTTATTTTTTCTGAGAAAGACTAGTTTTATTTTTTAATTTGGAGATACTTCCTAAAAGATTTGAATCTGCATATGCATAAAATTTTATGAAGTGACATATTATAAACTTGTATTCTTTGTAATTTTAAAATAATGAAGAAAAACGTTTTCTTATTCCCCGACTAACAATATTCTTCTTTTTCTTTACTATTACTTTACTAGAACTCTTGTTCTTGTTCAATAGTCTACTAACACTATTCTTCTGCTTTAATATTTTAGTTGAACCTGCGCTGAATTGAAAATTACCTAATTTCTAAGGGAATATTAACATTTTGTAATAATTCTATAAAATCTTGAATGCCAACTGGATTTCTAGAAATTTTCGGGATCTTACCACAACATTGAAAAAATCGATACTATTTGAACCTGGAATTATTTTGTTATCTATGGATACTGCGCCAGTTTGATCCTAACTGATACGATTGGAAACCTGCAGAAGATTTAATAATATTTGAGTTTTTAATTGAAATTCACTTTATTTTAAGGTCTCTAGGCAGCTATGACTTAGGCCGTATGGATGATGATGGGATGAATTAGTGGAATGAAGAAAGTGGAAGGAAACGGGAGCACCCCGAGAAAACCCACGCACACGGTGTTTGTCTACCACAAAGCGCACATGGCATAAGCAGGGATCGATCCGATGACCCCGAGCACCAGAGGTGAACGCTCTAGCAACTGAGCCACTGTGGTCCCTTGAGCTTTTTTTGCAAACGATTTTGGTACTGAACTATTAATATATTTAATCATGGCAAACATATTTGAAGATTCAGAATTGTAAACAGGTAAAACAACTGGTTTTTGAGACTGTGGACTAAATAGTAAATAACGATGGAATGGTTGCTGATACATTTTCCATTTTTCATCCTTAGAAAGATCACTTCGTTTTAAAATTTCAGTATCTAAACGTGTTTGATGAGACTTTACAGACTTCATAGTGGAATACATTTGCGCACTTGCATTTTCTGGAATTAGGACCATTTTTTAAATTGCAAAAACATGTTAACGATTAAACAAACTTCCAGTTACTGCACCTAAGATTAGGGCTAATAATAAAGAAAAGCACCACATTCTTGCATTAATAGTTTGCGTTTCTTTTTAAACTTGATCGATTCAAGAGAGTTCATGTAATGTCTTCTTATGTCGACGCAACCTTTGTTTCCGACGAGGAGAGTTTGAAGTTACCATTTAAAACATTTTTACCTACTTGTGGAATAGTTCGAAAAACACCACCAGTTGCATTCTGAACTAGTGCTTTACGCTTCTCATTCTTACGTTTACAAATTGCACGGAGCTCATTCAGATGATGTTTTATGCTTTACATATTGATAGCAACTGACTTGAATTGGTTTATTCATGTCTTTTACATGTGCATAGTTTCCTCTGGAAATATTTTTGTACGTAGACGTAAAGCATCCGTGAGTTAAATCAAAAGTAAATATGAATGAGGTTCAGCAGTAACATTTTCAAACACTTAAATTACATCTTTACTATATTCTGGCATAACTTGCCTTGCTAAATATTGTATTTGTAACTTATCTCTGGAATTCTTAAACAGAAATAATATAATGAGCGTTTAAAGAAATGTACCGTGCATATTTTCCTTTTGCTAATTAAATTTTGAACTATAAAAATTTCAGTTAGATTCTTATGATGTGCAAATTTCGTCAAAATTTTGGAAACATCTTCATTAGTTTTAGTCATAAGATAATCGAGAATTAACAATGAATTTTCCTGAATTTCAAAAGTATTCATATCAAGAACTCCAAAATGAAGTCGTATATTACTTATCTGACCAGATAACTTAGGTATCACAGCACCATAGCACCAAACTATTTCTTTAAAAAACCTACACCAAATTAAATTCTTTTTTCATAAAATAAGAATGTGGCATAAGAAAATTATTTTGTGCTAGAATTCAAGCAGAAGAAAGAGAATACAACAGAATTCTAGCCAAGAATAAGTTGTTTTTCTGTCTTGTGGTAAAAAAACGTGTATTTTCGGTGCTACAAAATCAGTGACGACCTAATAGGACTGAAAGGAGAAACTTGACCCCTATATGTGTGTCATCTCCGTAGGTCAGAAGAAAGAAAACAGAGCATATATACAGTACTTAAAGAGAAGGGGATCTCACTCTGAAGCGGCATTAAATCTGGGACGTCAGATCTCTCTCTTCGTCCTGTGAACAATCAGACGTACACAAATCCACGTCTATCAATCTGGTGGACTCTTTATCCAACTACATTACTCTCTGATACGACATAGTGATTCTTAGTGTCATATTTTAAATAGTGCTTCGAAAAAGTCAGAACTTGTCAAACAGTTGATAGCCAAATCTTCGTCATGGGCGCTGAGTAAGTATTTGGAAACATTCACTTCACTTAAATACATATACTCAAAAGGTACAGACAGACTCAAGGTGTCAAGCTAAAGAAAAAGGAAAGTTAGGTCACGGTAGGTCTTTATAAGCGACGTCGTGGGATACATCCATATGCTTTTTAGGACTACAATGGCTCCTCTCCCCGAGGATTATTGTTACAATTAACGTATTTATATTATTTCGCGGTTGTCCTTTGAGCGACCCTCTTTTGGTTGGATCAGTTTGGTTAAAAAAGTTTTGTACTTGTCGATAATTAGCTTCCTGGTCTCATTGAAAAAAATAATTTTTAGAAAACTTTCATTTTCATGCACAACAAAGCTACAAACCGTCCCTTTTATCTAACACAACGATTCTCCTGGATTATTGCACTATTCAGGTAAAAGTCCTTCTCAAAACGGGTGTTTACAATGAAAAATGTGAGAATCTCGCTTCAAAAGAAAAACCATAGCGTCCTTTTTGTCGGCCTTATGTTTTATTACATGGCAGCCAAAAGGAATACAACACAAAAAAGACATAAACAACGATATTTACTCTTCAACCGTTATAGCCAGATGCAGAAGAGAAATTTCCAGAAGCATCTGTTTAAAATACCTCTTTCTATTCGCTACAAAATCACACACAAATATATTAGCCAATTACAGTATCTCAAGTTTCAGATAAAGAAAACCTTTCCATTGGTTAATACTAATGTCAGTACAGCAAAATGATCCAGGGAAAAACTTCTTTTGTAAGGAATATCATTCTCGGAGAAGCAGCAAAGTAGTAGGTGTCTTTCAGATGTCCAGGAATCGTAACTTCCAGTATACATAACTGTGTTTAACTTAAATGATGAATCTTAAACATATATGATATAATTAAACTATTATATGATACACTGTATAAAAAAGAAAATTCAAAAATGAAATTAAATGTATTCTATCACATCACATTTTATGATTTTCACGGGTGCTTAACATCACGTCTTCACAAGCGACGGCACGAACAAACGGCAAACGACGGGCGATGGCGAGCAACGACGGAGGTTTTATACCGGGGCGTTGGCGACAACATGGCGGCTGCGAAATCACGGATGATAATTTAAAAAAAATTATTGTTTATCACATATCTTCTCCACTATTACATATACAACCTTTTAAGCTTTAGGGTATCTTCTCTTACTCCTCTACAACACTCCCTACAAACAGTTCGCCACGTCTACTGGCTAAGGCTACAAATTGATTTGAAATTGTAAGGATGTTACACCTTCTGTACTTATGGTCTACACGCTTGTAACTTCATTAATACGGCCGTCATATATGGGCCTCCCAGATAGCACAATAAACTTACAGCAAGTTTGGCATTTCGACTCTGCAAACTTGCAGCAAGTTTAGCATTGCAAGGCTGCAAACTTGCTTTAAACTTGCAACAAATGTTCAGGTCGATGATATTTCTCAAGCAAAAGAGCTACCAATTTTCCAGATAATACGCTGGTTTAAACCAAGTGTAGCATTATTAGGGACTGGAAAAATTCGCTATAGCAAATTGTGCGAGAAGTATGAACATCGTGCGAAAGTATTATTTCTTGATTCAGTACACCTTAAAAGCGAAGAGAAATGCATTAATGAGGGCGCTAATTTGACTGAATTTGGATCACTTCAGCGAAGTATTAGGTTTTCGGCTACTTGCAGCGAATTTTGAACTTTTGAGCGAGTTTCAGAGCGATTGTAATACAATTTTAAGCTTTCTGAATGAATCAAAGACAATCAACTAAGTTCTGACCACTGACTAAATTGAAATGCAAGTTATGGAATAAATTGTTCTACAAGTAGAGAATGTTGAATTTCCATTTGGCAACATTTGTCTCTGAGCCGGTTCTGACAACTCTAATTTAGTGTTTAGAAGTCATTCATTATTTGTTTTAATTGTGCGAAATACAAAGACCGTGAATATTTTATTTTGATATAAAATGGCTCCTAAAATCTTAACAGGCAAGGCAGCTCGAGATAGAGCATACGAATTTACAAAAGAGGGATTGTATTGCCCGGATTCTAATACATTAATGTGCCAGAGGCGTAATTCGCAAATGAAATAAATTATCAAAGGTAATGGATACAGATCCAGCGGGATCAGTTTTGAGAAATCGGAATGACGCATTGAACCCAGCTGATGTTTTAGCAAAGGAAATGAACAAACATTTAATATTATAAAAAATACCAGGATCACTTACCAGGTGTCAGAGCCCAATTTTGATGAAAATTCGTATATAGGTACAGTGCGGAGGTAAAACTTCACAGCCAAAACTATAGCTGCTGCCCTCAACAAATAACGACAGGGGGAGGGGGACGAGAAAAATGGAACATAGAGAGAAAGTAAATCGAATACAGAGCACCGAAAACGCCTTTTCTTTAACAAACTGTTTATATATATTGAAAGCAAATGGCCATTAATGGATACTGGATAGGAGGTGATACATGCTGGACGGTATGCAGACAGCGACCGCCATCTTGAAAGCGGCTATCTTGACTGTTGCAAATTTTTTAAATAGTAAGTGGGTCATGTGGTATCAATCTGTGCTGAAAGTTCCAAGAAACCCAATGATGAAGTTTGTTTTGACATATAACTAGTCCTGTACTACAAAATGACACGTGAAATTGACCTGGAGAATGTGTGAGCCGAATTATGAAGAAACATTTGGTTGAAACAGTTGAAGGATCGAAAACCAAACAGCTATATAAGAGGTACCATTATGCTGGAAAATATTATCCTCCTTGACACAACATGAAGCGCACTATAAAGTCCTTAATACAATAAGGGAAGATGAAGTCCCAATTTCAAGAAGACGTAAGGCTAAGTGAAAGTGATCTTCTCCAGACAAATTTTTACTTGTATTTTATTTCGTACAGGATTAGAGTTATGCCAAAATTGGCTTCATCATTGGGTTTCTTTGAACATTCCAGCACAGATTGATACATTACATAACCAACTTACTATTTAAAATGTTGGAAGCATAGTCAAGATGGCGGTCATTGTCGTCATACTATCCAGCATGTATCATCTCCTATCCAGTATCAATTAATAGCCATTTGCGTTCAATTATATGTAAGAGTTTATAAAAGAAAAGGCGTTTTCCGAACTCTGTATTCGATTTACTTGCTTTCTCGGGTCTCCCTGTTGCTATTTGATGACGGCAGCAGCTATAATTTTGGCTGTGAAGGTTTACCTAGGCACTGTACCTACATGCGTATTTTCATCAACATCGGGCTCTGACACCTGGCGACTGTTCTTTGTGAGTTTGATACAAGAATCGAAATCCTTGAATCATACAGAAGTAGCCAATAGATACACTGCTTTCAAAACAGCTATAATGAAAGCTCATATACGTGGACATGTGGAAGTTGGAAACATCCTTCTAGGATTAAAAAGTGATTTTGCCTCATTTGCGGAGTGACACGACCACCCTTCCGGTGCCCGGGTGTAATGCCCCCCCCTCAATCAATGACGTAGAATTTCTAATAAAAGTAAATGCCCAAAGAGGTTACACGTCAATGAGAAAGAGGTCATTAGTTCTAAATGAGTTACTCAAACACCGAAAGGATGATTCATGTGGGACAGGAGTCACAATGAACCCCCACAATAGAGTACCAGTATGGGCCATTCAACTCGTCCTTCTCTCTCTCTAAGAAACAGCTTTCAATTTCTATCAGTTTTGTCGGGGAGCCTACACTCTCTCTCTCTCTCTCTCTCTCACACACACACACACACATATATACGTCCAGAATAGAACAAAAGGAGAAACTCGTTAAATGCGTTTGCTTATTAACTAATCGGAGGACTGCGAAACGAAAATAGTATATCAACTATATGGTCTTTATGTATATAATAACAGTTCCCAATATAAAAATAGATAAATTCCAATACAAAATTATCAAATATAAATACAAATTGGGTGATTAATAATGTACATCCGATTAATATATCTCAAGTCAGTGGATTTCAGCCACGTCACACTCACAACTCAAAAAGAGTGTTAATTCGGTAATCCTCTAAACTATAATCAAGTGCTCAAATCCTTACAACGTTTAATCCCCATCTATATTCCTGACACATTGATCGTCGTTGAAATAGCGAAACATTACAGTTGAGGAACTCCCAATTCACACAAATTTCAAATGATTGAATTACCCACAGAACAAATTTTGAGGCATTTTCCTATAAGCCCTTTCTCTTCGTGCTGCAAAGGTAAATTATCTCAATTACTTAATAGTACGAAAGGGCACCAAAATCCTCGAAAGTCGGTAGCTAAGGTCTCAATAATTGTTTCCGACATCACGATTCAAAACGGTCAACTCGAGTAGGCCACTAGCGTGACACCGTTAATTAGCAAAAGGAATACCGTAATGGTCCTAGCTCTTTTACTATAATCTCTAAATTATAACTCTGAGGAAAATCAGAAGGCCTCGATGAGTGATATTAGCAGTAATGCACCAAAATATTTCAGCAGGTAATCCTTCATTCGTTCACTGATTGCTCGTTATATCTATACAGTAATTCAATCAATAGTATCGTTTCTCCAAATTAAAGTAACTGAGAGTTTTTAACTTAGATTTCCGAATTCTGAACAAGACTTTACACATTCTTCCTCCTTGGTATCCAATCCCGTAAGGGAGGATACAAAGATGGCGTGACCAACTGATACTATAATTCATTAAAGCTCCAACAGAGGCGCTGGGAATAACAATATTCCAACTCTTTCTTTTCGTTGGTCTCCAAAGCAAGAACAATATAAAAGGTGTATAACCGAAAAACAATCTAGGGTATTACAGGAGGTAATACTGCGATCAATATGGATATCTTATGCTATTGTGAACAGTGAATTATCATTTTCTCATTATGGCAATGTATTGACGTATACAAGATTCAACTTGAGTGAGAAAAACCTGGAAATCATGACTATAATGTTTGCATTCGAGAACGACGAGGAGGTTTAATGTAAGTTAGGGAACGTAAATTTGACCACTGGTTCCATTGTAATATCATTCGCTGTACGCATTAACATGCATTGTGTACCGTTTTCATATAAAAATAGTTTCATGCTATTTATCCGAGCGAAATTTAAAGTATCTTTAAATAACGTACATATATTTCGTTATATAGTAGGTGCGTAAATACGAAACCGGAATTTGTGTACAGAAAAGACACAGTGATTGGATGACAATGCTAAGAACTATTTTATTCGAAGTATTGGCCATCGCTAGCGATACATTTCTGCCATCGTTCCGGCAATGTGTGGATGCCAGACAAAAAAGCTGTGCCTGTTGTGCTGCAAACCAGTCATCAAGCCATTTTCGTAAGATGTGAAGCGCTGGTCAGCAAGTGTGTGTCCCATGGATGCAAATAAGTGAAAATCGGAAGGCGCCAAGTCTGGTGAGTACGCCGCATGCGGAAGGATTTCTCAGACAAACGTCGCAATCGTTTCCTTAACCGGTTTTGCTGTGTGAGAGGGTGCATTATCGTGAAGCACAATCACTTTATGTTGTCTTTGGTCATATTCTGGTCGTTTTTCATGAAAAGCTTGATGCAAATCGATCATTTGTTGTCGGTAACGTTGGGTATTAATAGTTTCGCCAGGTTTCAGCAGTTCATAATAGATCACTTCCTTCTGATCCCACCAAACACAAAGCATTGTCTTCCGTCCATAGCGATTTCGTCTTGCAGTCGATGTCGCCGGTTCTCCTGGAGTTACCCATAATCTTTTACGCTTAGGATTCTCGAAATAGATTCACCAGTCACAATTCGATGGAGAAATTATTTCCTTTTGTACCTGGCGAGCAGAATTTTGCAAGTGTTTTTTCTGTTTTCCTGCTGTGCATGTGGAACCCATTTTCCCACCTTTTGAATCTTGCCCATGGCTTTTAAACGTATGGAAACTGCTTCTCGTGTCACATTTAATTGATCCGCGAGTTGTTGTTGCGTTTGAGCGTCATCCTCATCCAACAAAGCTTGCAATTCGCTGTCTGCAAACTTTTTCGGTGGTCTTCTACGTTCTTCGTTTCTCACGTCAAAATCGCCACTTTTAAAATTTTTAAACCACGCATAGCACTGTGACTTACCAAGAGCATGATCACCGTAAGCTTCGACAAGCATGCGATGCGATTCTGCAGCAGTTTTCTTCAAATGATAACAAAAAATCAGTGCTGTCCGAACATCGTAGTTTGTAGGTACAAATTGCGCCATGTTCAACGCTATTAAACACTAGACTATGACATGAAACTCGTCCGGTTGTGAGTTGCAAATCGTTATCAGCAGTCAAAACAAGCAAGTGGCGCCAAGGACGCAGTTTTACGGTAACCACAGTGACAGCTAACGCCGTCTATGCACAAATTCCGGTTTCGTATCTACACATCTGGCATTCTATCAGCACGGCGTACCGGGCGTATTGAAGAACCAATTTTATTAGTAGTACACGTAAAATTCGTGGAAAGGAATACAAAATCTATTCAGTAATGGCTAAACCATTAGACGCAAAGTCAAGAGAAACCTACAGCCCTACTGGCGGACGGTGACAGATGACTGAAGCGCAAGTTTGGGCGACAAACGCTGCGTTGCGTTGCCAAAAATAATCCCTGTAGTATTATCAATACATTTCTAAATGTAACGCTTACTACAGAAACTTCGTTGATGGAAATACATTGATGTTTGGTTGTTTGTATCAACTTAATGTCAGCATTATTTTCCGCAGATTATTAGACACTTGCACTAACTGACGCACAGTTTTACAAAGCAAATCAGGAAAAAAATACCTTGTTTTCAGAGATAGATCCGTGAGAGTGGCGCAGCAGCTGCCTCCGCAATGCGATGGGCCGAGGTATAGTAGGCCCGAAGTCCTGCTACGAATAAAGATTTAAAAAAGTAGATCTTCAACCTTACCTCCACTAAATAATTCCACTTGCACATATTAGGTTGTATTTGTGTGTATACATTGTGATTTTCAAGAAGCAAAGACTTCCGTTTTTGAAGAAAAAAAACAACACATTCATCAATAACAAGTACGTCAAAATTTTACTCAGTTTTTCCTCCCTCTCCGAGATTTCCACCCCTTTTAGCCTTTGGGGCCCCCAACTGACGAAGACTGTCGGTTCGCTTCATGCACACATGTATTGCTAGTATCTGAGAAGGTTGCTAGGCTGAGGAATTCAGATATCAACAGTAACAGATATAACCCCTTCAATTTAATGGTTGTAGAATCTGGAACTCGCGGGAAGTTATTTTGAGGAGTGTCACCAGTGACAGGCAGAAGTAAACAATCTTCCCTGTCCCGCCTCCTCACTGAGACTAGGAAACAACCAGCTCCCAATAATAATACCTAGGATGAGTCAAATTCTGAAAATGGAATGGAAAGGGGAAAGGCGGTTATAATATGTTGACCACGTGACTAGTATATCATAATGAGAAACTTTCCTTGTTGATAGGACGTCAAGCAAATACAAGAAACAAAGTGGTGGTTGTGTGCATATTACATTTGTATGTGAAGAGAATTCACACTATAGGTCGGCAATATTGCTAGTGTTGATTGTGATGTCTGATTTGTTACATTTTTTTAAATCGTAGTCTGTGATTTCACCTTACAGTGTCCCCAATAACTATGTCCAGTAAACGTGTGTATCCTAGTGGAGCGACAAAAAGAAAAAAAGAAACAAAGGGATGTTTTTGTAAAAAAAACTCCAAAATTTCTTCACATTTTTAGTGATCAAAGAAAGTGAACAGCGTATTTCACCAGAAACTTCATAAGATAAAAAATCTGAAAGTGTTTGTGGATTCGAGGTGTCTGAAAATATGGAAAGTGAATCCGTGCAAAGTGAGAATAGTGTTTCTTGCCCTTCGGATAACAAACTTACCAAAATGAACACTAGTTCTCCCTTCGCCTCCACTTCTCAATCTAGCGTTGACAATACTGCTAAAGCATTAAATTTTTCTCATAAATATCCAACTGATCGAGGTAATTTTGATTTCGAAATCCCAGATAACTTTAAAAAGTGCATTTTGAGCTATGGCCCCTGCAAACCATCTCGTCCCTTTACCAGAGACGAGAAAATTGAAGTTTCTCTTCCGATTATTTTCAAAATACGCAAGACGGAAAAAATCCACGGCAAATGTTGTTATTCGGAAAAACTGAACCGCGCATATTGTGAACCCTGCTGACTCTTTGCTGACAGGAAAGCAACTCACTTTCATTCAGCATGGATTGGCGGAATAAGTAACTGGCAGGGACTAGGAAAAAAATTAAAGAGCACGAACGAGCTCAATATTATATGCAAGCTTGTATTACTTACACGACATGGAGAAATAACAGTACTGTGAGAAATCGTTTAATATCGGAAATGGAAGACGAGATAAATTATTTTCGAGAAATATTGAGAAGAATAATCGAGGGCACACTCACTCTGGCAATGTCTAATATTGGCTTTAGGGCAGTGGTGCGTTTCAGCCCTGGCGCCGCCAGAGCACTTTTTGGAAGTTGTGTATGTATTTGTATATCTATGGTGAACTTTATACAATTAAGGATATAGTAGCGCCAGGGCACTTTGGTTTGTATTGTAGGAATACACCACTGCTTTAGGGGACATCAAGAAAAAATGGGCGAACCTAACAGCCTTTAATTTTCTTGCGGTAGTTGAACTTTTGAGTAAATACGACTCCATTTTGTCTCGATTAATAAATGATAAGACAAAGAGCTAAAATAAATACTTAAGGCCCGAAATACAAAATGAAATCATTCCAATGTTGTCAACACAAATATAGAAACAAATAATTGCAGAAATACAGGACGCTTGTTTTTTTGGATACTACTCAAGATGTTTCAAAACACGACCAATTAAGCTTCATTTTTCGATACGTCCTAATAAAGAAGGATATAAACGACACACTCGTAGAGCTCGTCATACATGAAAGTTTCTTGGGATTTTTGAAGGTATTGGACAGAAGTGCACAAGGATTATTAACTACAGTTTTAGAATTCATTGAAAATAAGGAAATTTCAGTAAGACAGTGCAGAGGACAGGGCTACGACGGGACGAGAGTGATGAGCGGAGTGTATTCGGGAGTGCAAGAGCGCATCAAGAGACTTGAGCCGTCAGCCAGTTATGTACATCGTTCTGCTCACAACTTGAATCTAGTCCTGAGAGACGCAGCTAAAATTCCTTTTGTAATATCCTTGAAAAACTTTATGTGTTTTTAGTTCCAGTATTAAAGGTGACAACTTCTAGAAACTGACAAGAAAGCTACAACTCTTAAAATACTATGTCCATCAAGGTGAGGTTCAGCTTACAACGCGTTATTAGCTGTCCGTTTTTGATATGATGAAGTTCTGAAGACTTTAAGCAACATAACAGTGACATCTAACAAATCAGAAGAACGTGACGAAGCAATTACCTTAAGAAAACAAATGGAATCCTACGAGTTTGTAGTTCAAGTGGTAGTACAACATAAAGTTTTGGAAACGACGATCATCGTATCGAAAAAAAAAATGCAGTCACCAAATGAAGATGTACAAGCTGCAACAAAATTACTGGATGAGGCACTTATTTCACTTAAAGAATAAATGAATTCTTTTAACAAAGTGAATAAAGAGTCTGAAGAAGTGGCACAAATGTGGGTAATCGAATGTCGTTTTACAAGTAAACGTTCAAGTAGAACAAAAAAGTTTTTTAGCGAATTATGTGAGGATGAAAGACTAAGTAATCCCGAACAGTCTTTCAAAGTTTATGTTCTCTATGGTTATTTGGATACTGTATTAAGTCAATTATAGACCAGGTTTGAAAGCATGATGAACATCACTGAAAAAATCGGGTGTTTGCAACCCAGTATTCCCGTGGACAGTTGTGGCAAGGAACTCCATTTAATGGCACGAAGACTTGTAGTGAGCTATCCGAATGATATTTCTTCAGAATTCCCTTATCAGTTACTCATGACCCGTAGTGTACTTCGAAATGATATCTAACATTTAAAAGTGGAAACAGTGACTTTGCGGAACTGGTCCTTATTAAAAATCATATAATTATTTCCAGTATCCCATAGGTCTCTATGGCGTCTGTGACAGTGGCTTCAGCAGAACAGTTCTTCTCAAAATTAAATTAAGAACCACGTGCACAGTTCGATGATACAGGAGCGTTTGTAATCTCTTAGTATTATAAGTATCGAAGTGGAAAGAGCACGCAAGTTAAATCTGGATTCATTAGTGGAAGATTTTGCTCGCAAGAATGCTGCACGAAAAAGGCGTTTCAACATTCAAGATTAACTGTAAGTAAAAGCATGTATTATTATCGTTATTAGGTAGATTTCGAAAAATTACAAATCGACTTTACAACCAGGGTCCCTACTCTTTACTTTACGGGGGGGGGGGGGGGCACTACAGACGCCATTAATACGTGATTTTGTATTCTGGAAGCTACTCGTTTCCATCTATCCCCAGTGACGGATTAAGGGTTCTGGCGCCCATAGGCACTGTGACGTAAGCCCCCCCCCCAACATACACCTATGCACTTCTCATGAAACAGAAGCACACCTGCAACCCTGCAAAACCTATCTTTAAAATGTATAAATACTGGTATATAAAAAACTCCGTTTATTACACGACACAAAGCAAACATTTATAACGTCAACAGCTATTTGAAGTAGTAAGATATCATTACACATTAAAGACTTCTTTCTGACTTTAGCGTTTGCAAATAAACTAACAACTGGTTCAAAATCTATCTTCCTTAATAGTTCGCTTTCTATACACATTTTACTAAGAGCTGAAAATTTTTCATTGTGCAGTCTGGATCGCAAGTAATTCTTGCGGAAAAATGGTCAACAAAGGCTGTTATCGATGTTGTCAACAATGGAAATCAACTGCAAATTGCCTTCACGCACAGCAGTGGAGAGTTCGAATTTCTCCCCTCTCCGCACCCTCCGCTGAAAAAGATTTTTATTTCCTCACCTTATAGTGGTTGCACTTTTCGATTATTTTTATTATTATTGCCATCCATAGTTCTATAGGGAAAATATGCATACACCTTACGAGTTTTTCCCCGCAATGCGTAGAGAGAAACATTCTCTGGGTTCCCCAAGTAAAAAAGAAATATAAAAAGATCAGTGAATTTCCGGCACTAATTACATTGTAGCAGCCTCAGCCTCTAAATTTATTCCTTACGTGCTATCATACAGTTAATAGAATGAATTATTTTTCTTATCAGCAGTTCATCTTGACTGTTCCGAGTAGCTTGGTCCATAAGCACCAAATCGTCTTGGCTTTGATCTTTGTTTTGTGACGTCTCACCTTCACTGTTGGGCTTCTCATGTGTCCGAATCAATGTCTTGAGTCCCCTCTTGACTGTCTATATCAGACACTGATGGTTGACCAAGGGTCTCAATATCAAAACTTTTCTGTGTTCCTGTTCCGGATTGTGTAGGTTGACAAATAGTAAAAAAATTACTCAACTTGGGAACTTTTTAAAGCAGATTTTCATCCTCGAGCTGTTTTTTAGCAGCCCGTTTCCGAAACTCAGCCCTACTTGTTTTTTTATTAACACTCATTATTATATCACGAAACGAATCTACTAATCGTGGCCACCATAAAATAAAATAAAACTATTAATAAAATGATCACAAACAGAAAGTTAACACTATCCACTTCAAGGTTCACTTCACCTTAGTCTATCATTCGCTCACAGACACTGAGACGCAAATGCATGGCAAATCAACTTGTAAACAATGACAGCCAGGGCGAGGCAAGAAAGGTCACGTGACGGTTAAACTTGCGGCGTGACCAGCGGTGCCTCCCTCTTCCATTGAACATTCGAAGTCGACAGCGCGCCCCCTGTTTTTTTTTCAATCTGCTAAAGAATAGAGAGGAAGCGGAAATGATGTGCATACGCAGGAGGGTGCTTTAGGAGATGAAATCTTCTTGCATCCAAATTTCACAGATTTTGAAAGAATAAAGTGCAAGTGCAATATTAGATTAGTGCCTCATCCTAAAATCATAAAATAAGCCTATCAGGTTATTCTTGTAAACAAAGATCGATCTTCTCTCGATAACCGATTTTTAAAACCTATTATTCTTGTGCGCCCCCTCAGTGCTGACGCCCTAGGCACGTGCCTACTGTGCCTTGCGTTAATCCGTCCCTGTATATCCCCATGTTTCTGGTAACAAATTCATGCATTGAAACAATCAATCGGTACTAAACTTGCGGGTGTGGATAAGCATGCGAACAAAACGACACGCTAGAAATTTGTATTTCGGAATTTCCCTCAACTCACATAACAGTAGTAAAGTGCGTCGCGTGTCCGCAGATTTGCAGCCATACACCAGCAAACATAATGTAACTGTAGGTTACAAGCAAGGATTCGATGTGTAAATCATCAGAGAATATGCCTATACCTGGGATAATGTGTCTATAGTGTATGAAGTCAATAAACTGATTATTTTATTCTCGATTAATTGAACATAGTTTCACCATGAAATATTTGCAAAGACAAGTGAAGAACTATGTTCCCGATGGTAGATGATCATATAGAATTATTTTTGAGGAGAAATTATTTGATTCCAATATTAAGTAATAATAATTTATCATTTATTGGGCATATAGACAATACAGAGAAAATCCAGATTATGTCACCCGATACAGCATCCAAAACGATAATGATTACATATAAACTCACAAATATAACATTTAAAACATGAAATAGAAACAAAGTAATAATACACAGAGAAAAAATACTCGTACAATTTCCATATACTAGACTAAATTTTAATACATATCACATGAAATGTGTCAACACACATTCATTCATTTTAATTCTTCAATCTCAAAAGATATTTAGTTTCAACAAAAAATACTGATTAATTTCTTACAAATTAAGTTAATCCTCATTGTCATTCTTAATTTTTTAATCAATTTAGGCAAACTGTCTCCAAAAATGTCTGGCGTATCATGTAAGTTATTGACAATATTAGAACTTCTTTGAATCGGGGACAATTCATACTTTGTTGGCAAGAAAGGGAACAAAATTTGTTTTGGATATCTTCAATTTTGTCAATTACAGTTTTCTTGATAATATTGTTCTATATAACATTTCCATATTCTAAGGGACAAAAAGGAATTTTACAAATAATTACATTGTTAAAGTCTCGAAATACCCATCTGAATAAACTTAAATTTCTGCGTGCCTTAGACAATATTACCTCGATGGGTTTTGAAGAATTGAGTTTGGAATCAATATAAACGCAAATATTCTTAATTTCAGATTTCGTACTTATTGATTATTTATAGTGTAAGGATAAATGGAAGAATTGGTTCTTTTAGTTGTACTAATTACAAAGGTTTTATCAAGATTCAATTCTGATTAGACCATAAAAAAGATTATTATAGGAAGATTTTTTTTTTTTTTTTACTTTTCAGCGTTTCACAGGATAGAAGTGCTTGTTTCCAACTGATGATCGCACATAATACATTATGTTCAATTTGAAATCGACACTCATAGATGACGTACGAGAGATACAACCACAGCCGACTGCTATCAACTACAGTTTGCAACACATGTCTTCGTGGAGAAAGAATTGCAGGTGAAGCAGTTTCATGTCACACGCATGTTAGACAAGAGTGCAAAATTTTCAGGAACTATGCCGAAAATCATTATAACTCCAGTTCTAAGAAGTTGCGATACTTACGAGTTGGCACGTTTTCATCTGTCCATAATATACTACAATCTGCGATACTCGTAGGGAAATCCAATAGCTAAGGGTGGCCATTAGGAGATGGTTAAGCCGGACACTTTGTCGAGCTCAATAAAATTGAAATGCGAGATGATGTGGGACTCTGTTTTTTTCTTAGTTTGAAAATTGCTAAGATTGAAACCATGAGAATGATGCGAAGTTAAATATGTTCATAGGAGGCAACTAAAAGCATGACAAATCAGAATCCAGCTAGACTGTTAAGCTGGACACAGATCATGATCATAAAACGCAGGACTACAAAGGACGACAAATGACCACCCTATGTATATACGAGGAGCAAATATTGTTTTCTTTATGTACATACATCGATAAATTGTAGTCTATAAATTTATAACACATAATAAGACATTACCCGCCGCTAATAATAAAATGCAATGTACGCAATTATACTCCCACTTGAATACAATTTGCATATTACAAATTCTGAGTTCATTATTAGAAGAATAGCGCATTGTGTGGTACTGTATTCTTTGCTGATGTTGCAATGGTATGATGTGATGAATTTACAGTACTTCGCATTGTGTCATGGGGATGAGTTGTTGACCATATGCGGAGAAACTGCGAAAGTAAACTCATCTGCTTCGTGCTGTAAGGACTTCTTGACTAATTTATAATTTAAGAAAATTTCTTTCGAACTGCTGTAAGCTACGTGATCCTACATGTTAAACATTTATGTTTTATACTCATAAATTGTTCAACAGCGGTAGAATATCAGTATGAACTCACTACCTAACAAATTCAATACCCACATAATTTTTGTTCCTTTATTCGATGTTCTTATTCTTTTCTAGGACTAAAGAACCTACTGGTTTTACACTGACATAAATTTTCTTCAGTGTAGTTACAATACATTTATAAATAATTCAAGTGATTTTCATGATAATTTCAATACAAATTCTAGAGTTTATTCCTTCCCTATACTTCCCTGCTAACACTGAATTATTGAATACATAATTATTAAACTTTCGAACTATTGTGTTTGTCATACCATATGAGAACACAAACTACTAGGCTAGACCATTTCTTTCTGCTTTGTCTCCTTAGATTAGTTTATAACTTTATTCGTACTAAACTGTAACATAAATACAATAGAAGATGTTACAATGCAATGAAATATGATGGAAGGCGATAGGGGACTAAAACAATGTTATAATAAAACAACGTAATGAGTTATTGGTAATTCAAAAATCAGGGTCGAAATATTGAAGTCAACACCAAACACTCAGCACTGATAATAATAATAATAATAATAATATTATTATATAGTCTGCTTCTTATGTGAAAAGATTCATGGACATGTTGGATTTTGGGGTACAGTTGAAGTATATATTTTGTCGATTACAACTGAAATTCTATTAATCATGGAAGAATTTGAATAGCTAATATTCAATAAGATAACGGAATTATATCAGGTGTATCATTATATTGCTAAATGTACTGGAAATATAAAATTATGATATTAATGTCAACAAGCAAATGTGTACATTATCGTCCGTTACTGTACCATTGGATTACTGAACGCATATATTACTAGGGACACGAATTTTCCGTACCATGAATTTCAAAATTTAGCTTTCAACTTTTAAGATTTCGCGTTTTGTCGCATTTTCAAAATAACTGTTAGCGTTTTATAGCTTTTTGTCAGAACAGCATTCTTTTATATTACTGCATAATTATTGATCGTTAACAAAACTAAAATAAGCCAACTTACCTAGAAACACACACGCACACAAATATTTCACACAATATACTCGTACATGGTTATTATTGACAACTGTTTTCAAACAACAAATTTGTTTATCACCCACACACTTGTTCATTACTCAAACTTCAAACAGAAATGAGCATAGTGAGTAAAACAAGTTACAATTTTAGCTATTGAAAACTACCTTCAGAACATGTAAACACAACCTAGCCACAGTATATATATAAAAAAAAATTAAAAAAATAAAAGCTATTACTGAAAAATTATAAAAGAAGAAAACTTAAATAGAAACAGTACAGTCTTAAACACTTGATACATGTTTACTAATGGAAACTATAATCACAAGTCTATCCACAGTAAAACAGGTTTGTTACTCTGGACTATGCTGTATCTATACTATATACATAATTGGCAATGTACAAATCTTAAATTAGAGTATTTGTTACTAAATTTTACTGTAATTTAAGTAACGATTGCAGTTTTTGTCATCTGAGCAAAGAAAGAAATTTATCTAAGCATTAAAATACAGTGGCCATGTTTCCATTTATTCACTCTTCAAGGTTGTACGCCTGTCATTTATTACCAGTACGTATTTCGAAAAAAAAAAAACAACATCTCACAATTTGCATTACTTGTTGGGAGCCACACGTATGTCGGAGCATCTACGGCAAACTTTAAACACTCATCAGTAAAATAAGTTGGTTTTCTTACTTTACACGCGAAAGATAGGACTTTCAGAGAACAATGGAGAACAAAGGAGTTGAACAATGGAGTTAGGTAATACCTGCACGACTTGAGAGAGCAGCTGCAGGTTTGTGTAACATGGCTGTTGATAAAGGCTACGAGCAAGATATAGAAATGGTGTACAATGGGGGCTGGACATGGATGGATATTTCGACGGGGAATTGTAAGAATGAAGTTCTTGGTAAGAGCAAGTGGAATGATTTTGATACGCTGAAAGGAAAATATTAATGCAGAGATGTCTATGATGACTGGATTGCGTGACAATGATTTTGAAAAGACTCCAGATTGAATGGAAAGACGTGTATAGAATGTTACGTATTGAATCTGAGAAAAAGAAGTGAATGATTAAGGAAGGATGCTATAATTCGATGTTTGTTTACTTGTAGTTTGATTGCATTATGAATATGGGTTACGTTATAAGTGTTATTATCGTTTACTGGAGTAAGATTCTGTTGACGGTGAACCTTTCGTATTTATTTAAAACATACTATTTTTATTACGTGCAAATGAGTTGAACTTTGTACGAATATTTTTACGTATTTATAAGTATTATATTAGGATGGTAGGTTACGAAAATATTACTAAAGATCTTGGAGCCAACTTGGCGGCCGCAAAAGTTCATTTTCTACACCTTCGAGCTAGAGATAGGAACTGTAGCATAAGTTGTATGATAACCAATAGTTTAGAAAAATATTACATTTTGAAAAAAGTCGGCCATCTTGGCCTCCCAAATATAATTGTCCACGCCATTGTAGCTATAGAAATGAAATTGTAAAGGAAGGTCGATAATAAAACGTTAAAAAGTATCTATCTTTAATCCAAAATGGCCACTAAAACAATTTTCAAACCACTGAATGTAGAGAAAAGAAATTCGATGGTATTCAGTACAAGATTTAATGTTAATGACAGTCTGTCCGTCTGTCCAGCGAAGAAATTTTACTATAAGTGTAAATTGGTTTGGGATGGTCAATAGGAGGTTGTAAGTATTAATAATTGGTTTTCAGTAAAATAATTTAATTCAATGACAGTTTGTCTGTCTTTCCAGCGAAGAATTTGTTAGTGTGAATTTTATGCATGGTGATGGTTGTAAGTGTTAATAATTGGTTTTCAGTACAAAAAATATGTTAATGACAGTTTCTCCGTCTGTCCATTGAAGAATGCTTTATTGTGACGTATTTGATTTGTCTAAGGAAGGAACTTTTGTTCGTTAGCGATACTTGGTTTTGAGTACAAGATTTTATTTTATAATGACAGTTTATCCGTCGAAGAATTTTTGTATTATTACTGTGAATTACTCCTTTTGAATTGGGAAGAAGTTGTGGGTGGTGAGTCGAAGCTTTCAAGTGTTATTATAAATACTTGATTGGACTGTCGAATAGTGTTAGTGGTGGCTAGTCTATGGAAGAAACTGTCTTTCCTGTTTTTTATTTGAATTTATGACTGAGCGTGATGTTATTAAAATGCGATGACTTTCCAGGAAAGGACTGAGTTTTTTTACTGACATGCAAGATTTGGTCGAGAGTGCTATTAAGTTTTTTAAAATTATATTGTTTGCTTTCCCAAGACTATAAAAATGCAAATCCACGAAGGCTTCTATAGTTTCACACACACACATATATATATACACAGGGGTTGGACAAGAATCTAAAAACACGTCATACAGGACACGTAAGTGTGGCCCGCCACTGTACACCACGTGTTGCGGTTGCCGATCGTGTTTTGTTTTCAATGTGTCATGTGGACCTTCCTCTTCCGTCAGCAGTACCCAGTTCACCTGTGAATGTCGTGGTGTGCAAGTGGTGCGGTAAAATGGGCGACCTGACAGACTTTCAAAGAGGCATGATCGTTGGTGCTCGTCTGGTTGGAGCTTCAGTAACAACAGTGGCGATTATTGTGAGGGTATCGACAGGCACTGTGTCCAATGTCACGAGGGCATACACAATGCATGGGCAAACAACGTCTGCAAAGCACAACAGTGGTCGAAAGACAATCCTGTCCGATAGGGACAGGAGGGCATTAAAACGGATTGTAGCAGCTAAAAAACTTCATAAAATGAAAATTCATGGCAAAGCCGCGATCGCCAAACCTCTGGTCACAGCAGTAAATGCGAAGCGGCGTATTCAGTGGTGCAAGGACCACAAGGAGTGTACGCTTGATCAGTGGAAACACGTAATGTATTCCGATGAATCGACCTACACCTTGTTTCCAACAACCGGTCGTGTTTACGTATGGAGAACGCAGGCCTATGATCCAGACTGACTGCGCCCAACTGTAAAGCATGGGGGTGGTTCTGTTACAGCATGGGCAGTTATATCGTGGTTTTCTGCAGGTCCCATCATAGCCCTGCATGGAATGATGAATGCTAAGGCGTATGAGGCCATTTTTGGGGACCAGGTTCTACCCATGGCCAACACACTGTTCCCGGATGGTGATGGCATCTACCAAGATGATTTGGCACCCTGTCACGCTGCAAAAACGGTGCAATCATGGTTTCAGGAGCATGACCAGGAGCTATCACACCTCCCCTGGGTCCCACAATCACCAGATCTGAACATCATTGAGTCATTGTGGTCTGTGTTAGAAAGGCGTGTTCGGTCTCATTACCTTCCACCATCATCCCTTAAGGAACTGGAGCATGTTTTGGAGGAAGAATGGTACAACATTCCACACACCACCAAGCTGTTTTGGACGCAAAAGGAGGCCCCACACCATACTAGGTATGATTTTCATACTTTTTCAAACGTTTTAGATTTTTTTGTCCA
>JAGDQP010002173.1:7348-39876 GCA_022664845.1 Lepisma saccharinum
ATATAAACGGATTCATTTGAATTTTCAATACTAATCTAATTTTGTTTTTATTCAACTGGCTATCAGTTCTATCAAAAGAACGATATATGTTTAACCCTGTTTTCAGTTTTTAATCACAACGTTCGTGTCTTTCTTTTTCATTTCGGTCTTTGCTTATGTGATTTGAAATTAACGTTCTAAACAGGCTTGTAAATCTCGGAACGAAGAACGGGGGACCTACGGTTTTGTTAAAGTGGATTTCGAACCACTCCGAGACCACACGTACAGAAAGCGTAATGAAACCAGAGGCCATCACATCAGCTGCGTTTTTTAAACCCTTACTCAAAGAGACTTCAGTTATTTCGGTCACTGACTCCCGACAACCACTTCGAGTTCCGCTGAGTTTCTCTTAGTTACACGAGATGAACATTAGAAAGGTACCTAATTACAATCCCTGGCCGCTGCTTGTCCCAAAAGTAAGAATTACAAGCGACAATCTGTAACGTTATAAAGGCCAGGAATCATGCACAGTCTCCAATACACTTTCGTTCTATATTTGGTTTTAGAAAGAAACTCGTAAATTCGAATTTGACTAAGATCCCAAAATATGTTTCTGTAATTTTTGGAGTTTTGGTTTCATCATATACGAAGTGCCTCATATTTGCCTTTTTTAAAATCGTTTTTACCCATTTTATGAAAATTTAAAAGAAACAATGGGACTGCTGCCTCAGAACAAAGAGATGCTTGCATTACTTCACATTTTAATTGCTGTAGGCAGACCACACATTGACATAAACATAATGTAATTATGTGAAGATGCTACTGGGTGACGTGTTTCCACGTAACTGTACTTGAAACTGAGGCTCAGAGCTGATCTCCTTAATAGCTGGAGGTAATTAAAAGCTTCGCTCTAGTGCTACTCCACACATTAGTCCATGCCGACAAGTACCTGAATTGCCTCATCCTCGAGAACAACATTGAAGTTTCGAGTTTTCTGTGGAAGTGAGAATAAAATTTCAAGGATTACTTTTCACTCCCCTAACAGGAAGAAACACTTTCAAAACGAAATCTAATAAACGTTAGAGGAGATTGTACGTGATAACTAGGTATGCGTTTGTAGTATTTATGTCCCATCGAATAAATAAACTGCTTGAAAGGTCTTGTAAATTCACATACCTCTCGCTTGGTCATGGTATGGAGGTGGAAAGAGTTAGCACGTGAACCTAAACGTATATGAACAGATAAAAGCAACGGCTTTCACGTGGGTGATTGCTATAAAAGCAACGTAACTTGCTTCTTTATAACTGCAAATTCAGTTTCTGGCCGGAAGTAATTATAAGATCCCGGGCAACGCCAACTGCAGATGGTTTGTCATTGTCTTACATCCGATAAAGATGTCTGTCTACCTAGGGACCGGATTTATAGTTGATCCCGAACACCTGTGTTAAAGCTTCAAGCAATGGATATTTAAATAACAATGTCCCATTAAAAAAGAAGAAAAAACTAGCATGAACAAGAAAGCACGTGAACTAATATTTAAAGTGAAAAAAAAAGAAGAAAAAAAAAGAATTCTTTCGAACAGACAAACACGAGCTTATACTTTTGAAAAGAGGTATAGCTTTTATTTTTATTTATTTATTTAAAAGTGTATAAGACACTCAAAACGATGAAATACTGAAAATGCATAAAAAGCTGGAAATGCTGGAAACGCGATAGCTCGTAAAAAGCTGAGGAACACAAAAATTGCACTTGGACTGGCAAACACTTTGACGATTTATATATAAAACGACTGAAAGTCACACAAAGAGCAATGGAGAGATGCATGCTAGGAATAACCAGGAGGGACAGGGAGAGAAATGAATGGATTCGCGCACAAACAAAGGTAGAGGATGTAATCAAGACTGCGAAGAAGATGAAGTGGAGATGGGCCGGTCATATTGCAAGACAAACAGATGGAAGATGGACGACAAATGTACTACATTGGATTCCTAGAGAAAATAAACGACCGAGACGACGTCCAAATGTAAAATGGGTAGATGAAATCAAGCGTTTTTCAGGAGCTACGTGGATGAGGATAGCAGCAGACCGAGGTATGTGGAAAGAAAAGGGGGAGGCCTTCATCCAGCAGTGGATAGAAAACGGCTGAATCCTACACAAAGGGCGAAAATTTTACATAAATTGTCTTCTGATGTTTTACACACATTTGCTAATCATTCCTTTCATAAATGTGTGAACAGTTTCTGCTTTGTGAACAAGCGTTTTCACAATTCAATATCGTGAAAGGGGAGGGGGGGACTTGGAAGTGATTCATCTGGTTGTAACTCGGGGAGACACTCCAAGATTCTCCTGGAAAAACTGAAAAAGTCCAAAGTGGCTTTCTGAACCCCAAAACGACCTATTACAAAGTGAGCCTGCGTTCCATGAATCGCTCGCTTCCTGAATGATATATACGAAATCGAAATTAGCGTGAATAGTTTTATTTTCCAAGATGCTATGAAAGAACACAGCTTTTGAATGCAGAAACAAATGTACTGGTGTACAAGTAAAATGAAGAAATTAAAAACACAAAAGTGTATTCTTCTTTAAAACCAACCACACGGAAACTAATAAACTATTAGCAACTGAACAGTACGCATTTACGGAATACTGATTGGTAATGGCCTTTACAAGTTCCCTCAGTTTGAAGACAATCGAGAAGTTTATTCATCTCGAAGAAAACGAAGGTTTAAAAAAAAAAATCGAAACAAAATGACACGAGAGAATTCCGTGGACGATGACCCATTTTACACATCACTGACGCGGAGCATCGAACTTTCGGGCACTAACATCAATAGCGCGTCATAAAAGCTGTGCGCGCAGTGATTAACCGTAACATCCCAATACATATCCCGAAGGTGCCACATCGTCTGGCGACGGTGCTAACTTCCCATCATCTTCCTCGTCTCACTGAGGCGTCAAGAAAGGATAACGAGAAATCGAACTGTCTGGCAATCACAACCACCGGCCAACCTTATTTCACTCCTCCCCCACACGTTTATTATTTATACAACAAACACACACGTTCATGTGTAGGTAGTATCCGTGCGCGGCTGTCTGATGAGAATGCTCAACTCTTGAAAGAAGGTTATCACAATTACCATCCGCTCTACTGCAAATTCATGGAACTTTATACGGATATCATAGCAATTAGGATATGTTTTATTTCGTGGCTCTGACGGTAGCGTGTCTGACTACGAATTGGGCGGCCCGGGTTCAAATCCCGGCCAGGACACTAGAGACTTTTCTCAGTGTTCCCATGCCTGGCGCTCTGAGGTGCACTCCTACCAAATTGAGTGTCCTTGGTATTCCTGGGCACCTTGGGAAGGTAAACATGGTCGAGCGTGGGACTGACCAGCCCACCTCAAGAAAACGTGGAGCGCTACCTCCACATCCCCCATGCGTATCGCACAGGGGATAGCTTTACCTTTTTTACGTGTTGTACAATTAATTTGAGTAACATTAATATCAATTTGTACTTATCATGGTTAAGTATCTTACAAGGCATAAAATGACAACATATGATTGGCCTGTTATTAACATTTAAAATGAGCTGGTGAGTCTCTAGGGAAGAAACCTGCATTTTTTTCTAAACTGGGATTCGAACCACTCCGTTAAATGGACTCCCACGGGACCTAAACCCGAGCCTACTGGCACAGATCCATTGTCTTGTGATTACAGTCACGAACTTGGTTCGGCAATGGGAAGGCACACAAGTTCAATCTCTGCAGTCGGCCATGTTGACAGATATCCTCCTACGATTCCGCAATGTTTCATCAAGTCAATCTATAGTAACTGTTGGACATTGGGGCCATTGTTCATGTACGAGGGTAATTCGAAATGTCTTTGCCCCTATTTTTCAGCCACAATATTGGTGTGATATACCGAGATATACGTTTGAAGCAATAGCTCTTCTTCTTCTTCCTTTTTATTGAACGGCCCAACGTTAACTATCGGCTGCTCCGCGACAAGGTTGTAGTGGTCAACACCTCCCACGTCGTATAAGCACCGAGTGTTATTCGTTATTTATGGAGCATGGAACGAACGCCCATCGAGATCCATGGGTTAATGCAGCCGACGTATGGGACTCGCTTTATAAAGTTCCTGTGAGAACAGGGTTTATTTCAGACGACGAAGCAAAGATCGCTGTCCTGCGGTGGTTCCACGACCAACCGGCCAAATTCTAGAAGATTGGCAACTAAGTGGAAAAATAATGAAAGGTGCATAGAACAATACCTATATTTTGATTTTCCTGTACGTTTATCATTTTGTCCCTCACAAAATAGGGGCAAAGACTTTTCGATCTGCCCTCGATCCTTTCCTATAATAAAACATTTTAATGGAAATTAGAAGGTTTTGTGAGATTTATCAAGTACCTAGCAATTCTGTGCAACAGTACCATGTTCTGATCAAACGAAATTTTAATGTCATTTCAAGTGGGATAATTATTTCAAAGAAAACTAAACATAAATTTGTTCATGTGAAGAATAATCTGAATATCCAATCGCTACCAGGCTTTACAACAGCCAATCAAAACTTTTCAGAAGAGTACGCTCAACACAGCTATTAAAATATTTGAACACATAAGCGATAAATCACCTTTCAAATACTGCCGAACTTCGGAAGGAAATCAAGAGTCAGCGCGACGTGTTATGAGCAGGGAAAGGGACATGACGTGGGGAGAAAACGAACAGTAAGGAAGATGAAAAACGAAAAAAAAAAAAAAGACGTTCCACAGATTCCCGCATCCCTTCTGTACATATCCAACTTCTCTGCCTCTCGTTCCCCCGCCTCCGCCCCCCCTCAAAATAGTACCTGGAGGTAGCAGCTCACCGTGTTACCTTTTACGAAATCATGAACCCGCATATTCCTGACGTTGATTTCATGCTCCCACGAGGACTGGACCCCTCGCAGGTGAAGTCTCCGCGGATCATTCCCAAGTCATGAGAAGTCCCTCGCTGCACCTGGGGTGTCGCACTTTCGTTAACGCCAGTTTCCAAAACAAAAATTTAGGTTCTCAGAAACAAACCATTTCAACAGAAAACCAACTGAGCGAATAAGTAACGTCCCCCTTATTGCATTACGAAATGAAAGATTAATCCATCGTCGCTTGGGTATACCTCACACTGCTACTTTCATTGTGCTTTCCCCATTATCATATAAACATAAAATTGTGTGGCCCTCAAATAATATTAGATTACAACTTTCTCCAGATGCAACAGAGAGAGAACTTAAACAGCGCCTCTTCCTACTGTTCACACTCGACGAAGTACTATTTCCTACCAACGCAATATTTCGGTCTCACCGCTCATGTGACATTCCCCACCGAACATCCATTTCCTCATGAATATTAGTGTCACACACGTATATAAATCGTGATAGGACAAGTACAGCTGACAGCAGCTTCTTGGACGCATAGCTGCACCACAGAGAAACACCAACAGAAGTTGCAATTTTGGTTGAGAGCTGAGCACAAACAAGGCTTCCTTGGCACCACAATTTCAGGTTCTTTTTCTTTTTTATGAGGACCCATTTGAGAGATTTAAGCCCGAAATCTGGCATTTTCGACGAAGGGCCATGTTTGAATCCACATAGAAAAAATGAATGTAATTCAACCCAACGTATGAAGACACTCTGATTCCAGCCTTATATTCAACTGCTTCGCAGGAAAATTGCACTGACCAAACCACTTCGAAATAAAAATTGCCATTTTTGCTGTGCGTTGGGCACATACAAAGCCTTTTTGACACCAAATTCTAGATTTTATTTATGAGGATCCATCCTAGATAAATATGCCCAAAATCCGGCATTTCTCGCGAAGTGTCATGTTTGAAGCCCCGTAGAAAAAAGGGGGCATTATTAAGGGTCATGATTTTTTGTATGCAGACAGTCGGTTGATAGGTCTACAAATTACAAAAAGTTACGGCCTCGTTTATTAATATCCTTCACCCCCAATAATCTGTTTTAAAATCCCATTTTATACAATTCGTGCAGCCTAATTTTTGGAATAAAAGCATTGATTTTGAGAAAAGGTGATCTCACATTTTCAAAAAGTATACTTTTTTCATATATGTGTTGACCCAGTATCGTGAGGACAATTGGTGAGCTGCTGTGAATAATCACAGTGAGAGCTTCGGCTCTCCTCTCCCAACCCGTGATCAGAGTGGGAGCAGTAGACCAACTCCTCCCTTCGGGGAGAGGCTTCATCCACTAGTGGATTGAATATGGCTGTGATTTATTTATTATTATTATATAGATATTCAGGTTTCCGTACACGTTTACGGGAGCAAAAACGCTATCCGACATGTTGGAAGCACGGTCGTTCCGGAAGAAATAAGGGCATAACATTCTTTTTTCTTCTTCTTCAAAAGTGGTTCTGATATCCTCAGACATGTAGGAACTCATGTACAAAAAATTAAGATTTTTCAAAAACGGTGATGGATGCAACCAGTGTTGGAGGATTTAACGTTGAATACTCTACTGCTAAGATATCTTCAATCTACTGACGTGAGTCATCAAGACAGGATTTTTCTCAATTACACCAGGCAAATGTTATGGTGGAACAGTGAGTTAAGGTCTGGGTCGCTACCTTCTGTTTTTAATGGCAGTGTAACAAAAGTAAGGGCGAAGACAGCCAGGTTGGCACGTAACTTCTCATTAACTGGAAAAACAAATAAAATCAAATTGTCAAGTTCTTGTCATTCTTTTATTTACTACTCAGAAGGGATGTAAAGGAGGGTATACGCAGGTATACGGCGTATACCCACCTGCTTTTTATGTATCAGCGTATACCCACCTAAAATTTTGAAGTGCGCAGGTATAGTAAGCGAAAGGTTTCGTTACAACAAGCGAAGCGTATACCCACCTGAAAATTTAGTATTACATTCCTGCTACTCGCCTATTAAGAATGTATTGATTGCATTGAGATAAAAAATCCCAAATAGTTTTCTGACTGCATAAACACAATGGGAAGTCCATACGTAAACGCTACTATTTACCTTCCTCCGCATGCTCATACCTCTTATCTTCAGACTTGCATGAAACTGTAATAGAGGAAAGTCCGGTAGTACCGGACACTCAAGTTTTTCTGCTATTACCTGAAAGTTCAAATCAAACGAAATCAGAACAAATTCTTCAAGTACTTTTTATTGACTACACGTGGGATTTTCTTAAATATATCCTATAGAGTAAAATATATAAGAAAAAGTAAGAAACAGTGAAATTTCGAGAATATGAAAAAAAAACGTCTTCCAGTACCGGACACCCAATGCGTAACACTATTTATCAGTCTGTAGGAGACACAAACCCATTGAAACACCACCCACACACCTAAAAACACACACACATAATTATATACACCGTGTATACACAACCAACACATACACTCGCGCCTACACCTAGGATTATCTAACGTTGAACGTTCGTCGAAAGTCCATTAAAAATCTGGGATCTAGTCAACCTGGGATCTAGTTCACCACCATTTCTATAATGTTCACATGTAAAATCAGGACCGGATTTATACGTCTAGGCGCCCCCTACCCTCACCATTCTTTTCCTCTTCCTACCCCCACATGATGACAAATTACTCTCCTCAGTTTTCTAGCCATTAATAATAATAACGAGATAATTATGGTAATAACTCTGGAAATGTGGTTATTTACAAAATACGTTTCAATAACATTATGACAATAAAATAATTTAATTAAATACAATGAGTAATTTTAATTAAAATACTGTAGGCTACTTGATGAAAATATGTTGATTACACTGAACAAGAAGGTAATACAAACTATTTTTCGATTTTATTATTTACAATATTGTTATTACATTTCATTCACGGCTTTTATGCAGCTTTAAGAAGATCCTAGCTACAGCCATTTTTGGATTCTACTCTTTCTAACATTACAAATGGCACATTGCAGTTTCATGATAGATTTACAATTTTAACAATTACAAACTCTAAAATTTCCTAAATACGTTTATGAAGTTGTTAAGAAGAAAAATCTAAAAATTAACAATTCCAGTCACAGTACAAAACACTATAACTTCCTAAATACATTTACAAAGTATTCCATAGGAAAAAAAAAATCAAAAATCAAAATTACAATACAAAACTTTAAAGTTTTCTAGACATATTAATTTTAAAATTTTTCAAACAAATCCAAAAATAAACAATTAAAATACAAAACACTAAAACTTTCTAAATACATTTATAAAATCTAAAATTACAATTACATTACAAAACACAAAGCACACAAGACTCTTACATAACGACATACAAAAACACTATGGTAAAGTCATCCATCATATTTTCTCCTCGCTATTTAGCATTTATTGATTCATCCTCTTTTCTCTTTACAGAATTGTACCCTGCTTTGTACCGGTATCTGTTTGTTAGTATACCGGTCCACTCACCAATACGTCACCCCTAAGAACTACGAAGTTCAAAGTTTAAAAAAATCTCTCGGAATGGACAACAGCGACACTACAAACTCATTAGGTACGTTGAATACGTGAGCAGCTCTTTAAATTTTAAACGCCATCTTCGGGAATATTCATCTCCTGAAGATATAATAAAGTCAAGTTAGGGAGAACATGTTTCTTCTGTCACAAAAGACACGTTAAGATATTTTTAAAATGTATAAGGTCTTTAAATCCATCTTTGAATCAGACCAGGATAGGGGATGGGAGGGTAGCGACCAGTATCTTAGTTAAGGTACCACTCTGAAGTTTGTCTGATGAAACTGAAGGAAACTAAAGGGAAATGTCAGTCAGGACGACTGGCAGCAGGATTCGAACGACCCGAAAAGACACTTAAGTTTACCTCATATACAAAATTTAGCGTAAAATACGCCTTCACGCATACTTAACACAAAGTATCTCTTGCCCATTAGCTGAGGTATAAATGACAGCGACGCCCTATATGTGACATAGACTAAAGAATAGAAAAGTTTTTAAAGACATGCTTTTCTTAAACAATTCCTACTAAAAAGAAAAGCATGGGGCGCTCTCATATACAGTCACTTTATAAATTCTTCAATTGGTGTTTTTTAAAAGTCATACATAAATATTTTTTTTTTTTTTTTTTTTTTTTTTTACTTTTTAGTACGAATTGTTTAAAAAAAAGTATGTCTTTAAAAAGTTCTGCAATCCAAATCCTTAAGTGTTCTGCAATCAGTCAAAGACCAAATCGTTGCAGGCTAGTATTTATGCGTATTAAAAAAAAAATAAAAAAAATATGCTTTTAAATTATATAAACATATGGAAATATATGAAAGTAACAATGGAATATTGTGTTGTCACCGGACTTACATCACTGTGCAAAATGTCATCATTGTATGAGATCCGGAAATGATTTAAATTGTCATCATTGTATGAGATCCGGAAATGATTTAAATTAACGTTGAAAGATTTGAGGACACCAGGAACCATCGTGAATTAAAGAAAAAGAGTGTAATAATGATTGTTGGTGTGTACAAAGACAAAAATAGGAATAAATGTTAATAATATAAGCTCTAATCCTTGTTGTACTATTTCTAATATAAATTAACCTAACTTTAAATTACCTGAAGTCAGTTATTTACGAGGGGGTCAGGCGGTTCAAAGGTGACAGTGTTTGCCGCTCTCTCCTAAATGGTTTTTTTTTTTCCTTCTAAATATTGTTTTCGTCTCGCGTTTTAAATAGCAAATTCTATTTTTCCTTGTAAAGTGCGCCCCTAGGCCCGGGCCTATGAATAAATCCGGCCCTGTGTAAAATATAGTATAGTTTCGTCGTCTGTGCATTTGACTTGTGACCATCCTTTACATCGAAGACATTGCACCCAAAATTCATCAAAGAATTCAAGGCAAACGTGACCATATTTTAAATGATCAGCCAAAACGAACGCTAGTCCTAAATCTGTCCAGTTGAGGTTTCAACTTTACAATTTTTCCAAGTCTGATGTCTTTTTAGTATATTTAAGGCGCTTCTTGGAACAGAAAAAGCGACACAGGTCTATCTAATTGTCTTTTTTTCGATAATACTTTCGTTATCGCATGTTACGTCCTCCTCTGTCAAGTCTCTTTCCATTAGCAACCTTGCCACGAAAAGAAAAACAAAAAATTAGATGGTTGTTTCTTAAATAGCTTTTTGTCCGGTACTGCAAGAACATTCATTGTCCGCTACTGTAGGACTGCCACGTGGTAACGAGAGTCTTAATTGCTCTGTACTTACGTTAAGTATCGTGGAAGTTTAATCAGTTATAAAGGCCTGATAGAATACAGAACAAATACATGTTTAAACTAAACTAACCAGTTACCTCGAAAAGTAGGAATCTCAACTTGCAAATAACTTTCGACAACAAAGTTTCGGGAATATATACACAACAGCTCACTGTTCTGACAGTAGTTAGTACATAAAGGAAGTCGCGCCCGAACTATGTCATACAATGACGAATGCCCCTCTTACTGGTGCCTATGAACTGCAGACACCTAGCAACAGAAGCGAGAAATGACGTTGTCCGGTACTTTAAGACGTTCCGGTACTATCGGACTTTCCCCTAGTACACTATAATTATCAGCCTGACAACACATATTAGAAACGTCATAATGAATATGTGCCAAACCATACTCCAATCAGAGATGAGAAACGAGTCATCGGATCTATGCTTGGGACCTGGTGACCCCAGTTTGACACGGAGGATGACGCAGAGTTAGTTCTTACCTTGTTATATACACTTGCGTTTGAACAGACTTTCTACTTGCGGTGACCCCGAGTACAAAAAATACAACACCGAAAAGTTCCGAACAACATATGGAAATTCTCATATCATCAGAAAGAACAAACGTGCCACCGGAAGTGTGCAAGTACCCTCGTCGGAAAGGCTATTATGAAAGAATTTTGTGTTTGAAGTGTTAAATAGGATAAAGGATCAAAAATGAAGTTCCCGTACATAAGCTCACTTCTCAAGGAATCTCACATAAGATTATTATAATCTTGCTTGATTCGATCATCGGGTGGCCGAATTATATTCGACCTAGTAATTTGGGTCAAGACCGGGCAGGCAAAGTCAAGTTTCGGACCGGATCGCCTATGTTCGGGTCAGACCGGGTGACCCGGTTCAGCTCTGATTCCAATTACTAAAACATTGTAGTTTTTCTTACATGACTATCTTTGTTGCATAATTACGTCCCTCATTTCTAAGCCTCAGAATCGATGTACACAATCAATTCTAAGTACACGCTAATTACAACGAAGGGTCTTAATTACAAATTACAATCATAATCAACGAACTCACGAGAATTCGTAAAGTGGTCTGGTAACACTTTATTTAAGACTGTGATCTATTGAATTTTTGCTGAGAACAAAGCCTTTTTTACATTAGTAAAAAAGTCGATATACAGTGAAAAGCTATCTCAGGAAATTCCCATTTGTCTTCGTCATTGAACCCACCCTCTTCGTATCAACTGACCTCCTTGGCGTAGACGCAACAGGGATTTCCTACTTTACGCCTCTTCACACAGACAAAGTGGAGCCCTCCGACTGAACATGGGCTATTCCCGTCGCCAAATCTTCACAACTCCTCCTGGATGATAAACTCACTCCTTTTGGATGATAACGTAACAGCAGGTTGCCTTCCACAAGGAGAACTTATTCTCAAATAGTTTACTAGCCCGACGAACAATGGAGAAATTTTTAAAAGCAAGACACCACGAAGCAGAATTGTTATCAAGAACAATAACAAATATTTCGGGCCAAATTATAGTTTTCTGTTCCCTCTTCTGTCAGCAAACTTTATGGTAAATATACCACCAACAAGAATCGAACCCAGGATTTTTCTTTCATTTTCACGGTAAACATTATTTTTACATGCTTAAAAATTGTACCTGACGCATCATTCAAACACATACATCTTGTGAATTAACATTACTTTAAAAATTGGTTTATTATTTTAAAGAATTTTTGCATGTAAAGATGCGCATAGTTAAATAGTTCTTGGGATTGTTTATTCTAGTTTGGCAGCGTTGCGTATGTATAAGAGCACAACATTGCATGTTGTTCCTCATTCGTCTCAATTTCAGCTTGTAACTTGCTAGAACAGAAATTAGAATATAGAAAAACGATTTGACAAAACGTTTCACAAAAAATGTAGCCCCCTTTACTGTAAAGACTCTAATCCGGTACCTTTTCACTGCCGATTCTAAGTCTGAGACACCTCACAATAACCACAACACCCTGCCTGAGCTGGGTGATTGTTCTTTGGCTTTCAACGGAAAAGCAAAAGTGCTGTGTAAGGATATATCATTAAATATAATAACAATAACCACCGGTGTTACAGACCGACAGGTCCTGAGCCTGCCCCAACGCCATCTGTCAGCGCTTGGTGGAACTGCGTCCACCTGAGTGACGGCAGTGTGGTCAGCACTGCGCGCCACGTACAGGTGTATTAGGGATCGAGTGGCCGTCACGTCTTTATTCACGTGACTCCCCAGTTTTCCTCACGACGCTGGGTGGACGCCGAAAAGTGGGACTTCAGCCCCGGGAATTGAACCCGGGACCAAGTGGACATGAGTCCAACGCTCTAACCACTAGACTATGGAGCCCCTTAAGGATATATCATTGATGTATCTAACATTGAGCATGTTACATTTCTACAACAGATTTCGAATTCTCGAACTAAAATCCTTACCTGACTTCCCAAAACACCAGAAGAACAGTACCTCAAATATGAACAGAAATACTTTTTTGACCTTTTATCAGAAGATCAACACGAAAAACAAATTCTTCCGAACGGTTCACGTCCCTAACAGCAGCAGCTGCCTTTGACGCTTTCTCATGTTAGGACCATTTTTAAAATATCATTTTCGAAGGGGCACGATTTACTAGAAGAAGACAAGATCATGAAAATTGTCATATGAAGAGAAAACAACACGCCACTTGAACAGAAAAACGGTCTTTTCTGTTTTAAAAGAATGTCTGCTACAGACATTAAACTCACTGTAACTGTTGTCAGCGTTTACTGAACAGAGCTCCACAGAAAAGAGAAATATACAAAATGGACTGTATGAGTGAATATTCTAATACAAAATTCATAACAGCTCCCGTAAATAAACACGAACAAGTCACAAAAAACGTCCTTGATTAATAAATTATGTCGTCTGTCCCTTTCTTTCCTCTTCTGGTTGGTTTCTGGGCGAAAACACCATCCACGCTATTCTCTTCATATAAGATCAACTTTGCAGCCAGTGATACTAAAGGGAGCTGAGAGACACGGACGATAAAAGAACTAAAATAACCATGAACACAGAATTCAACCACGACGGGAGCAGCAGCCCGTTATCCAATATTAAGTCGACTCGTAGCACCTTTTGCCCGCGTTTCCAACAATATCAAATTCGTAATGCCCACGTGAGGAACACGGCTGCAAAACCCTCTCGTCAATGTTGCATGATGTTATGTTGCTTTTTCAAGTTGTTTTCTAAGAGAGAAAAAAATGACGTTTTTCTTTAATGACGTGTCATAAGTAAACGGAGAAAATCGTGTATATGTTTTATTTTTCTTCATAATTCGGCATGAACTAAACATTTCTTTAATTTTAGTTACGTGTAATAAACGGGAGAAAATTTAAGTGTTTAATAATCGAATTACAAAGATAACGAATGTTTCGAAGAAGTACTGAGAAAGCATTCTAGTCCTCTGACAAAACAAACTAAAATTTACAAAAAGGTATTCACCGGAAATGACTCAACGATTTGTCACCAATTATAGTATATGAGGCTCTACCATTTTAATTACTCTATCTCGAATTCGAAGAAAACAAACTTGTAGACATGAAGTCAGACACACACGCTCCTAGTAAGTATACATCACACACAGCTGGTTATTGCTCCCACATGTAGCGATGCTTCCTATTCTCACAGTATGCCAGTTTATGTGGTATCCAACTGATAAAGCCCAAGCATTTGATGTAAGTGGTTCCATTTCGACTTGGAATTTCCAGATGTGTCAATTCTGAGAAGTGAGGAGCTATTTAAATCAACTGTTCCGTCGCTGCGGTGATAACATCCTCTGACGACCAGAAACTTTCCCCATACAGTATGATGAGTATATTTCGTGATATGTATCACGAAATATACAGTATGTTTCGTGGTATGATGGGCCCGGTTTTCTGGCCTCACGCTCTGGCGATTTTTTAATATATATTTTTCGGTTTCGTCGATTTTCCTGCGTGGGAGACATTTGCGATCTGACTTTTTATTTTCTTCAAGTGTACCAAGTTCGCGTTTAAACGAGTCGAAAGAGAAACTGACTTCAAATTTGAGTTCAGATGCCAGTGTGGTTTATCTGGCGATCTCACAATGACAGATTCTTTTCTATTGCAGGTTGGCTTCTCCATAAGAATTCACGAAGGCACGCTGGGAGAAATTATCAGATTTCAGTTTAATAATCCTGATTTATGCAGTCCTTTTAATTGGGGGGCCACGTTAAACCGCTGGTCCCGTTCTCAGGACATCATCTTCATCCCATGGAAGACAATGGCAAAGCACCATCGGTTCACCTTGCCCAGGGACTTTCGGCTTAGCAGTGAGGACCTGCCTTCTTGGAGAACACCCGTCATCACTTTCTCTTCCCATATTCATTCCAACGTGTAAATTGCAGAAAAATCTTTACGCTATTTTCCTCTTCTACTTCAGTGTGTGTTGTGGCTGGGTCCACCCAAACTGTATACGGTAAGTTTATTGCGCAATTTACTACTGGCTAGGGAATTCCGGAACAAAATTCCGGAATTCGAAAGTCCGAATTCGTAAACAAACATTCGTAAATTCGAAAGTCCGAATTCCGGAACGAAATTTCATAAATTCGAAAGTCGGAATTCGGAAACGTATTTCATAATTTCGAAGGTCAGAATTCTGGACCGAAAATTTCAAATTCCGAAATGAAATTTCACAAATTTCAAGAGTCGGAATTCCGGAATGGAGGAAAATCGGAATTCCAGAATTGACTGCACATCAGAACATCCCTACTGCTGACTCATTTTAGGTTTCGTCTATCGCCACACTTCTTATGCAACCAGACGTACATTCAATCAATGTTGGTTGCATATCATTAAAGGATGGGTAAAATTAAAATTTAAGCAGCGAACGCACATTTGGGGAAGGAGGGAAGTACAGAGTCCCAAGTCAGCTATCGTGATTAATTATTACGAACATATTATTTTTAAAGACCATAACTTCCCAAAGACATATAATTCTGAACCGAAATAACGTACGCAATTATTACCTCTTTTATGCCACTACAGCCCAATCAAGATCTGGCCTTCCTAAGCAGTTGCCTTCACTTCGCTCTTTGTGTCATTAAATGAAACAATGTAACAATTATTGTAGACGCTATAAATAGGCATTAAGGCCTGTTGTGTCGATGAAATAAATAAATAAATAAATATTCTTGGCTATTTCTTTCCCATTTCGAACCTCTAGTAGACTTCCAGCGTCCTCTTTAACTCCCATCTCTTTGTTCCTTCCACTGGCCCTTTTCTTTTGTGCAGGCTTCCTGATAGAATCTTTTTGGGTATTCTTTCAGGACCCATTCTTATGCAGTCGTCTTAGTTTTCTGTCTGTACTAATAACTGCTTCTCCGCTGTTCTTCCTTTCGAAGGTCACGATGGTTCAGTGGTACAGCGCTCACCTCTGGTGCGTGGAATTCTTGGTTCGATCCCTGCTCATGCTACGTGGGATTTGTGCTTAACAAACACAGTGTGTTTCGGTTTTCTCTGGATTCTCCAGTTCCCTCCCATGTTCTTGATTCCAGCACCATCCATTCTGCCTGGGCCGAAAAAAAAAATCGCCGAAAGTGTTGAGGTTTTCTTCGTCTCTGAGTTGAAAGTGCGGGCTTCACTTCCATACATTAACATGCAGTTATTCTTACTTCATTGGGTTTCATATTCGAGAAATCCATACAATGTGTATTTAATCTCAAGAAAATTTTCTTCCTTAATTGCAACTTTCAAATATCATTCTCACCCTCACATACGAACTAACTTTATGGTTTACAGAACTCGCAAGTTCGTCGGGAGCGGTAGCATCAAACATACTCCAATGAATCTAGTAGCCTGGGCAACATCAAGCCAGTCTTCATCCTGAACACCTACCTCTCGAAGATCTCTTTTAACACTGTCATCCCATCGAGCTCTTTTCCTCCTGCTTACCAACCCCGATGCAATATAATCTTCGCCTCTCCCCTATCCAGCCTCTGTAACACACACTTGATGAATCCATTTAACTATGATCAGATCAAATTAGAACGATGACATGATAAGTTTGCGCGAGTACTTCTGCGGAAGGTAAACGGTCCGTGTCTTTATTCTGGTTTTCAACTTGGCAACTGCCTGGGAAACTGGAACTGATGTGAGGAAAAATAGAAACCTGTCAGGATAAACACCGTGTCTACCAGAGCTATAAAGATGCCATTACGGCCTCAAATAAATCCAAATTCAAAATGAACACTGAGCTCAAACCTGCGACGCCATCAGTGCTCGTCACAGTCAACGACCCTCGTCACTACACCACGGAGTCTGGGTCACGTAGCATGCTTCTAACTGCAATAAGAATTTCGAATCTGACGACCGACTACATAATCACATTGTTGTTCAACGAAGATCCAAAGCTTTACCAGGGTGTCTTACACTAAATCACAGCTGCAATATATCCTCGCATACAACACTCGCAGAATCCATGAACTTGGAAATGCACAAAAGGAAAGACGCAGTTTACCCAACAGAATCAATAACACAGGAAAGTATACATACCATTGAAATAGTCCTGTTTCTTCACGAAAGTAGTTCCTCGCTCTACGCACATCGGTAACGAAATTAGGTGGGAATGAAGACGGCAAAAAATGTCACAACCTGATAATTAACACACGATATGGTTATCTTGTATGCTTTTATCGATTTATCGCCGTAGCATAGTTTCCGATGTCGCCAATTACGCCCACATAGACTGCACCACTCTACATTACACCTCTCGCTATCTCTGGCATTGGCAATGATAACACTAATATTGTCGTTAAGGTCTTGTTAATTATGTAATTACAATTCAATGCAACTTAAAGAATAGTACTGAAAAATAAATTTGTTTATACTGTAAGTGCTAGGAAAGCTTACTATAAAACTAACCCTTGTTTTGTTTTGTGATATTACTATACATACTAAGTAAGCATTTCGCCACAGAGCCTAATTCCGCGTCCTATCGTAAGTGTTTTTCTCTACTTTATCATCAGCAGAAATCCACCTGACTTACGGATCAATGGAAAACAGACAACCTAGAAAGAACTGTAATGAAGTGAAAAAGATCTATAGGGATTACTTTTACACTGAAACTGTAATCATCTGTCAATGATCTGACGTAATTCAGCTCAATTAACATCGCTTATATTTATCCCGAAATCTTACATATAGGTTCACAATACACTTGGAGTATGGTCCAAGAATTGAATTAAATAAGGCATGGTGAGACGTGCTATTTTATACGGAAATAGAATGCTGAAAACTGTTTGTTTTTTCACAAGGTGGAAAATGGCACTTAGTGCGTTATTTACTTAAAAAAAAAAAAAAAAAAATTGATAAACTTATTGTGGGCCAGTCTAGTAGTAACTTCTGACTTCGACCCGTCATGATTCGACTCCTTACACCTAGTTAAAATCCATGAACATCCATGCCCCTGTCGGGATTCGAACCCGGGATCTTCGAGTCGATGGCTTAACGCCTTAGACCGCACGGCTACCTGGTCGGATTATTTACTTCAAGTCTTCAATTATTTTTCAACGGCTTTAGCGCAAGCAACAGTAGTTTATATTATGTCCAGATGTCTCTTTTAGTATACTCACTATTTAAAGAGGAAATCATTTCTAAAATATACCACGGAATATTTTATATTAGTTATGTGTATGATACGTCAGAAAGTGAAGAAGACTATGGCAACAAACACGATTTCAAGCTCGGACTTCATGTTTATGATAACCGAGAAGCTAGGAAGAAGATCGGAATGTTCTTTTACTGCCATGGATTCCATTTGGCAACTTTCTATTAACTTACATCTCTAGTTTACTTTATGACGAATACTTTATTGATTACAAAACTATTACAATATGGCAAAAAGAACGACAAACATCGGAATAAATGCAATATGGCAAAAAAACGAGACAAACATAGGAATAAATGCAGTCAGATTACAGTAACGTTAGAAAACACTACTTGACAACTCATGACTAAGAACTTACGTCTAATATGATTCCTCAGCACCGAAAACAAGCACATGAGAGAAATTATTCGCCACATACCCGTACGTTAAGACTCATTTCCCGCTGAATTCAAACTTCCATTTGACTTAAATTGTTCCCCACGTAGGCATTCAAATATACCTAACGCCTATTGTCACAGCGGGTCAGAACGGGAAGCAAAGACTCTACTTTCTACATTACTTCGGCACTGGCTGATCTATAAGGTTGCAGCTCCACTGACGAACAGAATAATGTATAGTAGTGGCAACAATACAACTCCTAAGCGTTCTACAGACATGAAAACAGTGAGCACCTCCAATCATAAGCTACTTGCATACTCTGTCCGTGAGAAGTATTGCGCTAGCTAATCCTTGAGGTCACATCCGCTTCGTTGCCGTAACACAAACTAGAAATGAATTCTGAATTCTACCGATTATTTGGGGAGGAAAAGACGAGAGAATTCTCCAGACCCAATGTGTATTTATCATAATACACACAATAACTATCTTTATCTTACTTTCTTCAATGCAGTAAATCGTTAGTTATTGGACGTTCGTGTTAGTAAGTTATATGCATCCGCTCATATTAAAACACAATTTGTGTTTTAATAATAGCCTTAGGCATCTTTGGATAAAGCCGGGACAGAGTTGGAGAAAGGATAAGGGAAGTCGGCAAGACTAGTATGAAGGTACCATTTCGGCATTAGCATGGCGTGACAAAAAACTCAGTTCGGGTGGTCAAGACTTGAATGCAAAGCCAATGCTCTTATTGCCGCTCGGTTTGCAGACGAATGCTTTCTCACAACATCCTTCTCTGTGATGTAGCATAATTCTATGTCCACAGTTTGAACAGAGAGCAGAATGGGAAACAGACGGGATATGAAGTCAGAGCCTATTAAAAAGGTAACAACTCTGACGCACTCTACTGAAGGTTGCTTCGCGGCATATTTGCCTTTAGTAACCGATGGGGAAAAGTCCAATATGGCGTACTCGCAGATTCGAATGGACATCCCATCCCGACTGCAAGGAGAGACTACTGTTGACTTCAGTAACGAGTATGTCATAAACTGAGGAGTATGATGGAATAACGGTGTAAGTCTGAAATAAGTGTTTTTATAAAAAATGTTTGAAAATTACTGTTGTTCTTACATAAAACAACATAAAATGTGGAGTTTTCTCCTCGTTTCTGATAAATAATGTGTTAAAGAAGAGAAATGTACGTTTGGAACGTTTAATTTAGCTTTTGTTTCACAAATATGTCTAAACGCAAGTGATAGTTTACGCCACCATCAAACCACTAGCATGAAGAATTCTCTAAATTTAAACGCTTGTTTTTTTACAAACACTTTACTATAATGCTGTTCTGCATTGACAATTAGAAGCTTAAACTAAATATTACAAGATAATATTACTTCAAACTCTTCTTCTTGGTTCACTATCTCTTTTAGTCACTCTCACTGGCATATGAAAAATCATCACCTTTACCTCCAGATTCTCTGCACTGCTTAGTACGGCACACAGTTTAACTGTTTAACTTTGGTTTTTGTAGGGAAAGAAATTGATAATATGCTTTCCGGATACACTGTTTTGGCTGAAATTGAATTAGGCAACTTTTGTCTCACGCCGAATGGATGATGGGATTGGTGGAATGAAGAAAGTAGAAGATGTCGCACCTGATTCAAACACCTGTCCTGACCTCTACAATCTAGATATTGGTCTGAAATTTTGATAGAGGGTTATTCAAGCATGACACACACAATTTATGCATTTGATGGAAAAGGGCGTAACCCCACGGACGCCCTTATTCCATCAAACTCAAGTATAAATTCGCTGTACAGTATATTTTCATTTGATATATATTATTCGAACACTTAACAAAATTGTAAAGGAAAAAAAAAATGTAATTTAGCAGACTGCTTTTACTTACGTTTTAGTTAGTGAGTAATTATATCAATATACACACAACCCTCCTCCAAGTCTCCATCATTTCAAGCAATTGCCACGCTTACATGACATAGATACTTGACACGTTTAACCAGTAATAACTCTGAGGGCGGAAATAAATTAAGAAAACTACTACGGCTCGGCCCACTTCCCATCCCCATTCTTTGCGAAAACTAGACTCCCAACAACGACGAATGCATCCATCTCGTAGCAGTCGGTCGATGGTAACGAGCCGTCGTATCTCAGACAATATCGCCGTCTAGACGAGAGTCTCACTGGCAGCAAATGTCACCGCTTGGGTACTTCCTCCTAATTCAACTACAATTTTCATATGTTTTAAGAAAGGGAACACAACATGACATTCACTTGATGATCAAAACAGATTTACAAATTACTTACCCCAATCGACTATAAACTGGTAGGATCGAATAGATAATTGCTGCTTATGTATATTTTGCCACGTCGAAGAATTCTCGGCTTCAGAATATTCTTCATGGATCATTTTCTACAAATCTCAATAGAGCGGTCAATAAGATGACACCATGAATGCACGGTTCCAAGATGCAATGTACAATGCAGTAGGTTTCGTGTAAGACACTACAAATCACGACAATCTGCTTGGCGATCACCACATTAAGTCTGATTACGCATATTCCCTCCTATATGGAGTGCATTGAAGTTAACTGAAGTCTCAATGCGTCAAAGCTTTGACACATCTGCGCCTTTATCCTATGGAATTGTATGGCAAATGCTATTATACCTTACTACAAAGGGAGGCTTATCTACAAGACGCTTTCCACACGTAAGAAAAGGAATGATGCTCACAGAACGAGATAACTGGAGTGGAAATACTTCGCAAAACAGTAAATGAAGAACAGAAACACCAGCCACAGACTGGAAAGTATTATATCCTAAAATTAAATCAGAAACTTCTAATATCTAAAGAAGAACTACAGTAAATACTTCGTACCATCTTCCGCAAGTGCTGACATGGCTGTAATCAAGGTTGGAATGAACCACCAGCAAAATGAATGAACCGATTTACTTTGTTTTTAAAAATCTGCCTTCCTTCCAGCTACTACTAGTTTACATTTCCAGTTAACGCTTGATGACTCATTTGGGGAAAACATTTTCAAGAGGACCGGGTTCGATAGAAGACCTCTCTCTGTGTCACAAAAATAATGAGTCATGATTTTCCCATCCATTCATAGCTTTTTTTTTTTTTTTTTTTTTTGCTCTCCTAGTGAAGTTCATATAAAACCAGCAAAACTTATTCTGCCGTATAATGTCAGCAGCATCAACTAAATATTGAGATTTTCTTGCTATGGAGACCTGAGGCAAAGATGCCTAAAAGTCATGAACAGAAGTCAAAGCCTTCATCCGCACATTGTGGGAAAAAGGGGAAAGTAGTGATAGTGGACTTGATACAAGATGCCATCTTTCAATTCGCCTAGGTGTGAAGAACATCACGGAAATAACTTCGAGGCAGCGAGGCAAGTGAAAGTAGAAGCTACGCCACGAACTAGCGGTTAATCTTGAACATTTCATAACAAGGGACTGTCAAGTATGTTACGGTTACGCAGCACCATTCTCAATCAATATATTTTTTTAATGGACCTCACAGCTTATATAGAGCCTTGGTCTGTCATTCCGGAATCCTGATTTCCCTTCTGAAATATACCGAACACCTGGAATTGGGAGCCGCATTTGGAAATGGGACCCCAGTTTACTCGAACCGAAGACGAGAGCATCTGCAACTCGGCTAAGCTGACGCTACAAATAAATACAACGATATTTCATTAGTATGTCACCCCCCCCCCCCCCTCCATAATCCTAAAAATCTGACTTGCTATGGAATTCAATATGAGTTACGCAATTTATAGTGTTAACATTCGATTAATAAATTAAAATAGGGAATAATCAATTAATTCTTATATGAGAGAAATATGTCTTTCTGCTTGTTTACCACTTTAGCATAAATTGAGGAATGTATTCGTTTGGTACTTCTCCATTTATATGGCCAGTTTTTTCTCTTTTAGACGCTGAGACCGCAGGAGCTTTCACTGTTTGGGTTTCAACGCTTTGGCCCTTTCTCTTGTCGATTTGTCCGCTTCTTTCGTCGCTATAACCGATTCTGTGTTCACCTTTTCTTTCGATTACTTATCCGTTTCTCGCAATGTTGTGTCCGCTTTTGCCTTTCGACGCTGTGATCAGTTGCCGAAAAAAAGACCGAACATACTATTAATTAGAGAAGATGTGACTACTTGTGGAAAATTTAATTCAAGATTTTTTCTTCTAGCTATGCAAGTTCACTATAAAGGGTAATATAAGTGTCATATCCTTCCGCTAAACTTCATAGTATTATCCTGTGCTACTACGCCACACACTGTAGCTCCTCTACCCCTTGAAGAAAATGGAAGAGTCTTCATAAAATTAACTGTATATGCGTACCAAATCTGAAATTAGAAGATGAAACTACACGTGTTCTTAACCAGCAATAAATTGTAATATTTGCAATTACAATGAACGCTTATCATGCGAGAAGATGCTTTGCAATACCTCAAATTTCACTGTTATCCCAATAATGCATTGTATCCACGAATGTCTTATGCCTACAATTCTAATGAGATCAGAAAGGAGGGGGGAAATTATTCTAATTTATTACATTTCAAAAGATTGTTACTTTTATACCCACGCAAGCAATATATTTCCAAGTAGACGGCAACGAGAAAAAACACATATTGTTTAAGTGTGCCGACGATTTATGCTATTCGTTTTCAAGAAAGGGTGAGCGGCGTGCGATGAAGTAAGATAACTTGCAGTAATTCGCAATTTTTCATGGTTATTGCCCAGTATGGAAGGGAACAGTAGCTGCACGCGAAGTATGTAAAGCACGCTGACTCAGAAAAAAGAAAACTGCGGTAAACGTTGATCGACCTCTTGGCAACTCATGAATCAAATTCTACTCCGAACGAACTTCATTAATTTTTCCGGCTGAGTCAGTCGTGAGCTACTCCAAGCATGTTACGTATTTTCAGTAGTAGTGAATAATTTAATGTCTCACTAATGTACTCTACGTTACGAAGTCACTGCTGGTATAAATAGACTCTACCAGCCGGCAATTTAATTGACATTCGCACCACAGTTTCTCGGAAACGTGAACAGGTAGCAGGTAAGAGAAAAAGAGACAGAAAAAAGAGAAGTCCTGAACTCTGCGGCTTCAACTTATATCGGCAGCACTAACTACGAACGAGAACCCAAATCATATTCGACATTTAAAGCCTGAATTATTCATGAGCAAGTTTATATAATTAAATCATCCATAGAGTACAATAATAATTTATACAATTTGAACTTTTATTTTTTATTTTCTAAATCGAAATAAAGAGACAAGAGAATGTGATGGTTGTCTCAAGAATGTTCTCCTGCCCAAGATAAGGGGCTTCCCCCGTATCGGGACGGGCGTAAGCCATAGTGCTGTTACCGCCCATACAATTAATTTTATCTTATCTTATCAAGAATGTTCTAATAGAGGATATGCGATTTTGCCAAGAATATGAAGCCAAACGTCACAGCATAGTCCCGTCCACTTAGCGCACTTACTCCAATAAAAAAAAATTGTTCTCGGCTAACAAAGATGGCAACAAACTCTCTAGATGCTCGCTAACCAATCAGGTACGTCGCCTTGGTCGATGCTCACTTGTTTTTTTGGCTTCATTCTTTCTCTGCGCATGAGATAGCTACAAGCAAATCATCTATTAGAACATTCTTGGGTTGTCTACACTGGAACTATTTTTTGAAGAATTTCTTAAACTACTTTCTGAGCTTCAGTGGATGGGTCATAGAGTTATCGTAAAACTATATTTCAAACATTCCCGTTCAACGGACCCCTCACAGGATTTGAACTCGAGACCACGTGCACAGAAAGTGGAAGTCCATTCGGAATTTTGCTCCGAGCTGAATTTTTTCTACACGCAGAAACATATGAATGTCCTATTCTGGATGTGAACATTAATCTAATCTCTCTCTCTCTCTCTCTCTCAATCTCTAAGGGAGATCCTTGAATTAATGATTGCAACTTATATCAATTGTCTCGAAATGAAAAAAAAACCGTAATCAGTCTCTCAGAAGTTAAAAATAAACTTCGTGTTCCCTTGGCTTCATAAATGCAAGGCACTGAGTTACTTCAACGGTTTTAGATACGTTCAAATCTGGATACACATTGATAAACAAGTTACAAGTTTACATCAACAGTAAGTGTTTACTTCCTTTAGTTAATTTAAATAGCTGGGTACGTGAGTGTTCTTTCAAAGTACGACTTTATATATAAAAGGAAACAGTGCGTTGAACAACGACACTCATTTGTAACAGCTCAGCCGTACCGATGTCTTACATAACACGCAATTAACTGATCACAACGAACACGATGATCTCCACGCGTATTTATTACTCATTAATGGAATACATCTTTGCTTACGATGGTTTTCATACATGCCACATTCCTCCTGCTTCTAACAACTTGTAATGATCAATCTTCCACGCAGTTCAGCGGAGATACTTTTATTATGGCCTTGATATACAGAAGCAAGCAATTAGTGGTTATTAGATTTCAAATACAGTTATTATACAACCATCCAGCTCATCCATAAATATTTAGAAAAGACTCTACCATGACATACTCACAAGGAAGGATTACGAATAAGTCAAACGGACTTCTGAATCAAACATAGTCCATTCGAAAGAGATAACAGAGACATGTTCAGGGGCAAAATATTAGGTCCCATGGACCCCCCTGTGCCCCATAAACCCCTTTAAAAGAATACCATTTGAAGAAAATTTGAGACTCTCAGTTAAATAGCTATTGCGTCAACACTATTCATTGGAGAGTCATGGTTCATGCCTCATTCTCTTCAGAATAAACCAAGCATTCCAAAAGTGCCATACATTTGTGCCCATGACGTATGTGGAAAGGGAAATTTGGAAGAATTTTGCGAAAATTCCGCCCCCCCCCCCCCAAATCCCTTCTATCAACTTTGGTCCCCTCTGGAGCGGCCCCAGGTAAGACCACACAATCCAAATCTATCTCGAGAAATACTATGGGGTATAGGCAATGCGTGTGCCAGGTTTGGTTCGGTTAGCTTTAATAGGTATGAGGAAAAAGTTTTTATACCAATGCTTTCTGTATATACGAAATCGAACCTATGACCTGACCTATAAACAGGACATAATATAAACATTTATAAACGCAGTAGCCCTACTATTCATCCGGTTGTCATAGTTCGTACGTGGAGACGGAAATTGGGGACAATTCGCGAAAAATCACTCCAAAAAATCCCTATTGTGAAGTTTTGCGCCCACTGGAGTGGCCCCGGGTAAGAGAGAGAATCTGGCTAACGTAAGATTCACGTGGAGGAGAAAGACCCTAGGGGTAATTACTTTAAAAGCTATCTTTTAGAATGACACATTTAAATGACTGGGAGGGGGGCAATACCTCCCATGCACATGGCCAAATCTATCCAGTTGTGATCGTAAATGTGCAAACAATTAATCTAAACAATTTGTTACGCTGTAGGTAATAATGGTGGCAAGTTGCAGTTTGATTGGAAACATATACTACGAGAGGATAAACATTTTACTTACCAATGTTGTTCTTTGATCGTGTGGTTTCGTGAAGCAATGAGAATACTGCAGGCGTTTGAAAGTGGTACGCAGCACCACTGAAGAAGATGGTATTTGAAGTTTAAAAAGTTAAACTTAAAATATCCGAAAACTGCATTAATGCGATATTAATTTGTACACAATTCTCGAAAAATACGTGAGACCTCCGTAGCTAGTTACAGAAAGTGTGTAACTTCAGAATTAAAACAGTGGTCAGGGCAGAAACATTTTTCACAGTGAGCACACCATACGAATACCAAATGTGAACAGTCATCTTGACACGTCTCAGCAAGATCACGTTCGAAGCAGAATTCCATGGGTGTTTCGAATGAGGCAGGTCTTTCTGATAAATAAATACCCACATTTGAAAAAAAGCATATCGAATCATGTCTTTGAATCTTGGAGCCGAAAACTGAAAGTCTCTCTTACCCGGGACCAATCCAGGGGGCGCAAAACTTCACAATAGGGAGGTGAAGGTAATTTTCGCGAATTATCCCCAATTTCCGTCTCCAGGTACGAACCATGACAACCGGATGAATAGTAGGGCTACTGCGTTTATAAATGTTTATATTAGGTCCTGTTTATAGGTAAGGTCATAGGTTCGGTTTCGTATATACAGAAAGCATTGGTTGAAGCTAACCGAACCAAACCTGGCACACGCATTGCCTATATATACCCTATAGTATCTTTCGAGATAGATTTGGATTGTGTGGTCTTACCTGTGGTCGCTCCAGAGGGGACCAAAGTTGATAGAAGGGATTTGGGGGGGGGGGGGAATTTTCGCGAAATTCTTCCAAATTTCCCTTTCCGCATATGTCATAGCTATTTAACTGAAATTCTCAAATTTCCTTCAAATGGCTCTCTTTTAAAAGGGTTTATGGGACACAAAGGGCTACCCCGTACCTAATATTTTGCCCCTAAACATGTCTGTTCTCTCTTTCGAATGAACTAAGTTTGATTCAGAAGTCCATTTGACACCCTTCCTTGTCAGTTTCCGAGTTTAATGGTAAAGACTGCGAAAATTTACAATTACTATGCAGGTCCGAATCCTGCCATCCGCCACCTTAACTATATCCCACAGTCTTAGTCTCACCAGATAAATGCCGAGATAGTACCTAAAGTAACGCCTGGTTCCCCGAAGAACGATCGCCATGTGACATACTCAGATATATTTACTGCACTGATTCCTACAAATTAAAATATGTAAATTAAAGGCACTTCTCTTCATTATTTTATTTAAGACCTTTAGACAACTTTGCCTCAGGACGAATGGATAGTAAATCGATGGAATGAAGAAAATGGGAGGAAACGGAGAATCCGACGGTGTCTGTCCACCACAAATCCCACATGGAACGAGCCGGAATTGAACCGAAAACTCCACGCACCAGAGATGCACCAGCGTTCTACCACTGAGAGCTACCTTATGCACCCACTTCATTACGTTTTCAAAAGTCCACATGCGCATTAACTTATCTTTATGTCGAAAACATTATACAAATACAAGGCATTACACCAAGCAAGCAATACATTTCAAGGGGGAAAAACTGAATCAATTGTAAATGTTTGTAACTAGGACAACGACACAGTTGCATACTATTCATTCTCACCATTATTCAAATCTTTTAAAACACATTGCTAACAGCACTGAACCAATGAGTAAACAAAAGCTTATGCAGTCTCTTTCCAGTACTAATTTATATCCGTCCAAGTACTTTAACGGCTTCTTATACAATAATCATCCAACTTGGAACAAACCACCATCGTATTCATCGTTACCACCAGAACCTACAGATATCACAATGAGTTTGTTCCAAATTACGCAGGATTTCTTCGAGAACTCGATTATTTTAATTGGCAAGAAACACAACTTCATTGATATGTTGCAGTGAAAAGCACAATATTTGATCTACATTGTTCACAACTCTGTTATTCCATGAATGGTTTCCTTTAAATTATCACCTCTCACGACTAAAACAACCGAGCATCACCACACTCCCAAAACTTCATTAGCCCTCCCCCCACTCTTAAAACTTTGAGACAGAGACAGACAGACCCTAAAACAAGCTCGACTTACATCTCCAACCCAATTTTGGTATCATTCCTCTGTAAACTGACAATCATGGTAAACCTACAGCCTGCAACCATTCTACCTAGTTCCTTTAAGACAATATAAAATCTTACAGGAAAAGGGGAAACAGACGGCTTAATGAATGTATGTCCCATTACATTATCTGAACCATAACGATCTTATTTTCGGTTCTCATATATCTAACCAATGAACGACAACGAAGTTGCAGAAATGTAGTTTCTCCTCTAAACCAACTTCTTGATTACGGTGATCATTTATATATCTCTCAAGACTTTCAAAACAGTCACGACATCTACTTTCATTTCTTTCGCTATTTAAGGATTTTTTTTTTTTTTAATGCAGTGTTAAAATTAAATTTAACATCAAATATCCTGGAAACTGGATCTCCCGACTTTTCCTTATAAATTAGTTGGCACAGTGAAATACATACAGCCAGTCAAGATAAAACCCCACCAATTCCACACAAAAGTTGACTACTGAGATTTTCCTTAATAAAGTGGATTTTTCCAGTAGTTAAATTCACTGGGGCCCACCGAGGCTTGGCCCCCGTATCTTTCCCACTCCTAAGGTTCTATTCATTTTAAAATTTCCTATTCATACTATGAACAGTAGTGCAGCCTTGTGAACTATTTGCTTTGAAGTTGTAATTTTTAAATTAGAAATTATCTTGAATGATGTTCTACGAGATTTTCGTTATTACCGATCCGTGACTCTAATCACCGTCTGAGTATCCCTAATAAAGTGTTTACTAATTTAGTAACCTGAAATACCCTGAGTTTTCCATGATAATTTTTCCAAATTCCCTGAGTTCTTAGTACAGTGGAACGTGTAAATAATACGCAATGATATCTTTTTTTAAATCCCATCACCCAGTCCATTATTAGTATTTCATAAGTGAATTTAAAATAGAGGATTTTAACACATTGAAAAAATCCGGTCAGCGTGGGAATAGAACCCACGACCTCCGCCTTGTCGGGGCAGTGCTCATACTGAGGACAGGCAGGTCCACCTCATAAATTTCCCTGAGTTTCCCCTCATAAATTATAGTATTCCCTGAGTTTTCCAGATTTATAAAATTCCCCGAGTATTCCAGGCTTTGCAGGTTTTTCAAGGTGGTTAACCTCCCTATCTGTCATAAAAAAAAAATCGAAATCGTATAAAGTGAACTTTCGCCATGAATCTACTATATATTATTTTATTCATTTTGGGCCCCTGTATGTATTTACTTTCAATATCAGCACTGGATTTTTCGTTAATCATGTCAAAGATTTCGGAGCAGGGAGGCAGGCTGCACATGGCTGAAGCCTTACTCGTACTTGTATTCCTGGTGACGTGATGGTATCTGAGACAGCAGCCCAGATATCTCAGCTCCTTCCCTGATCACCTTAGCGCATTACTAGCCGAGGAACGTCATATTTCATCCAACCTGTGTTTTCCTTAGAGTCCACAGGCATGTGTATAAACAGTTCTTATTACAACAAACCAAAAAGATTTGTAAGGAAAACGGAAGTTCAAGATGACTGAGGGTCAGTTCTACAATCGACCGTTAACCTTCAAGTCAGCGCTAGTTGAGGCCAACTCTCATTTTGCGTACTCTCATTGGCCAAAATCAGACTTGGCCTCAACCTTGTGCTGACTAAAAGTTTAGCGTTAGATTGTAGAATTGACCCTGAATGTAAGATTCCTTAAATACTCTGCCCTGGCATATAAAGTGCTAAATTTTGAGTCTACTTCGTAGATTTTCCCGCACATGCTGCTAGTTATTAAAAATTATAATTACGATTTACAGAAAGATTATCTTATTATAATGCGTCGGAACATATGCCATGCTGGTTTCCAATTCACACTAGCTTGACACATCGCCCAGTACGGAAACTGTTGTTGTCTTAGCAACACGTTATTTCCGGCTGTGCACACAGGGAAGTGATTGGAGGTAGCCCCTTTTAAAACCCCTAAAGTACTCTGACGTATCCACCCTTGTATAACTAGAAGGAATTTGTAAATTAAAAAAAAAAAAAGTTTATTTCGCGCCGATATTTAATTTACTTAATTTGAAAGACACCTGTTAGGGTTCGTAATCAAACAAAATGAAATGCTGAGGGGCAAAGTCTTTTGTGCGTTCATCGCACTTTTGCCCGTGTAGTCTTTTTCCGGTAGCAATCAAAACCCATCTTGAAAGCTTTGCTTTGAGTAACAAAAACCCTGCCTCAGTTAAGATCCAGTTCAACAGCCCGAATGGCTAAAGAGCGGAATCGAAAGAGGGACTTAGTGGTCGGCTGTCGCAGTCTCCGGTCATTTGAAGCGTCCTTTGTAGGTAGTTCCCCACCCCACACGCACACTCACTAAAAAAAAACATATACACACAGATACTTGACAACCACTCCGATGCGCAACACAGCTGCCTGGCGGGGGTGGATGACGTCACCGTACATGTGGGAGGATGTTGCCATGGTGATTCGAGAGTTGCATCCCAAGTCCGAGATACTGATGAGGTGTGGGTGGCATTCCAACCTGTAGGTGGGAATGTCTGCAGTGCGTAATTCCAGTATGCAGGAAAAATATAAGTGTGTGGGAACACCTGTAATATCAGAAAGGACGGCAAAGAAGAAAAAATCCGCATCCACTTCTTTCCACTAAAATGTAAAACAAAGGCTAGAAATTGAAATTCAAACTTTTTTTGTCTTAAAACATTAAAGCTTCCAGTAATCAGTTCAAAGTTTCTACAACACAGGTCACTTGGCCTTTATGGTCGACGTTTCGGTACAAACTGAAGTTGACTTCTTCAGGGCATATGTTAAAAACTTTGATTGGAAAGTATAAATTTATTTCTGGGATAGTAAAATAGCTGTTCGAGTTCGTATCCAGATTAAATGTACAAAATAAATCCCAATATAAATTTCAGAGTCTTTTCCAAATAAAAATCGGTTTCCTTTTGCGGAACGTAGGGAAATTAATAAAAAAAATACGAAGGTAATACAGTAAAAAAGAAATGGGTGTTTTAAAAACAAGTCTCTTGTTTTTTTTTATTGAACCTGCGCTCAATTTACTTGTAAGTCACGCTTTGAAAATCCAATATCCCTGATTATTTTTTAAAAAACTAATTTGGAATTTTCAGCGAACAAACAATTCTAGATTGCTTACGATTTCTCTATTTTATTCATTTTACAGTAGAATTAGTACCTAAATTTTAAGCCAATTAGGTGAAATGACAACTCGCAGTCTGTGGATTGCACAAATAAAACCGTTCAACAGCTGATCACAGAAAAAATATATATTATGTACTCACAAACGGACATATACGTACAAATAAAGTTCAAATACTCATATTTGTTACACGAAGACTGCAAAACATTCTACAAGAAAGATTTTTAAGCCAGCCAATAGATTCACCTATCGAATGGAACAGCAGGTGTCCAATAACTGGCAATGTAGTAGTAGAAAATTCGAATCCCGTACGGAGTGAGTTGTGTTGTGACGCACAAGAACGAGCTCTTTTTTATTCACCTTGCCCACCTCCACATATCTGGAACCGCAATATTTCCCCCAAAAAACAATTATGCAACTGAATCGCAAATTATCGTATTCGTATACAGTAACCTTCGCCATTAGACGCGGAAATAGGGGGAAATAAAAATAGCCTTTTCACATATCAGAACGGTAACGTGCTGGATGAAGAGCACTCACTACCGCCCTATTTTACCTTACGTTCTTCTCAACTCACCTCATCTCCCCTCCCTTCCCAGTTTGAAACACAACAGTCTTTGAAACTGGACACTTTTACAGCGCGCAATTATTCCATAATCATCGCAATCATCCTAGCAAAGTTTGTATTTGCTCTGTGATACTTTATTTACAAGTACGTGAAGAAAATAAAATATCCGAACTACAATGAAGCAAATATGATTTTACTATCTCGGAAAGATCCCCCTGCCCTTAGCAGAATCAAATCATCGCAATTTGTATTTGCACAAAAACATTCCATTCTCTCAGAGCATTAATTTGCGCTGGGATTGTTATGATCTTTAACTGTTAACAAACATATAGGTAAAATGTTTTATTGACACGCCTACAGCTGTAATTTAAAAATATTCTCTCAGTACTGCAGTGTACCAACACGGTAAAGCACATGCGCCACAACCACACCCAACCGCCTACATTACACTCACACACCATACCAATATATATACAGTATTATACATCTCTTAGGGGGTAGTACTTACAAAAATACCAACTGGCTTAAAGTAACAACATGGAAAAACTTTCTTCGCCTCAGGAACACTAAGTATACACACACTTACCTGGAAAGAAACAAACAAAAACATATTAATAAGGCAGCAAAACAATCAATTACCATACATAAAGTTTACAATTTCTAAACGGTGAACCTAAAAATTAGGTTTGTCACAGTTAATCCAGAAGGATGGTAAAAATATCCAAATCTATTTTTTAGTCATTCCAATACATATTTTGATTAGGGAATTCCGGAAAGTCGGAACTTTGCGATTCCGGGAAGTCGGAACTTTGAGATTCCGGGAAGTCGGAACTTTGAGATTCCGGGAAGTCGGAA